>CM077116.1:69898495-70077544 GCA_039619475.1 Icerya purchasi
CGAGTGCACTTTCATGGCGGCTAACGCTATGTTGGAAATATGCGCGAGAACGGGGCGTGCGTTTTTGCAGATAACAGTACGATCGGGAAATTGGGAAAATAAAAGAAATATGCTTAGGCCAATTTTATATTACATATACTTCGACTTCGAAATGTTTAAAAAAAAAAAGATCGCGGTATAGGGGAACGGATGATGCGTGCGCGGGAACAGTACGTGCGCTTTCGCGGCGGTTATCGCTATGTTGAATATATGCGCGGGATCGAAATACATGCGTGAAAGGTGTGAACGGTGGTGTTGGGTTGGTTTCAGCCATAAATACCATACTTGGGTTAAATTTTGGAATTTTCATACTGAGGCCCTGAATTTTGATAAATTGCGGTAACACGGCGGCCGGGAGGGGCGAGCGGGGACTTGGGTTAGTTTCATGCAATTAAATAATATACTTATGTAAATTTATAATCGGTTACTTTCTACTCTCTGCACACGATTCGAGGCTTGTGACGTCAGACCCGCCAGAACATAGATTTACTGACTACTTAAATTGCTTCCCACGTTCAAGAGTAGTATAATAGTGTCTCTTTTCAAGTACAACTGATATTTAATCTGCTATTTGGTGAATGTGTTAAACTGTTTAATTTTTGGCTCGAAATCAAAACTGACGGTTTAGAATTAATTTTTCGCTCATTACACAGTCCTAAAACAGCATTTCGAAGATCTTCGACAAAATGCTTAGCAAACTTATCGGCCTACAAGTGAAAGGGTTATTATTACGTTTCGGTTAATTCTTTTCATGCATGAGGATAATAATAAATTGTAATATTAACTTGTAGATATAAGTAAGCATCAGAGTGGCAATTTTTTTAATATTTCACCTTTCGTTTCATCCTTCTCACGAGTTTTCCTTGACAGTATCTTGGCAATAATTTTTTGCACCTTCCCCGGGGTTATATGTTTCATCGATAATCTTAACTGTATTTGTACTTTGAGAAATCATTTAACTATGCGATCGTTATTACGATCATTTGTATTATCATATAACTGAAAGGCATTGTATAAATATTCGCTAAAAGTAGTAGCTCTGTCCTTTTAAATTTTCTTACCGGTCATTGCTTAGGCAGATTCTCTAGTTATGATTTCGTAGCCGACTATACTGATAAATGTGTCCGTGTGCTGTGTGTAATTGGCGAGATTATTACAGCACATGGATCAGTGCAAGTTTAAAAGTATTTTAACAGGCTTGCCGCTACAATATAGTGTACCATATCCCGGACCTGTCTTGGTTCGTTTGACCATGCAACCGACGGTAAATTGGAGATGCCTGCAGGCAGTCAATATTCCAGAATGTGTTCAGTAGTTGGCTAAATGAGGGAATTGCATATGGAAAAGACAGAGGGAGGAACTATTCCTTCCAGCAAATAGTTGTGGGATATTGCTGTGTGCTGGAGCCGAACCGCATAATTTAATAAACCTACTAGTATATGTAAATTAAAATGCCTTGTTAGAATTCGGCAGGTTCGTTCTAATCAGTTACGTTTGTTGCGTGAAATTTTTATTGTTAATCTAATTAGTACAAACGTGTATTTAGCGAAGAAATCAAATTTTTTTCTTCCCTATTACCTCCTTTTTTATTCTTTTAACTTTCCGAATGCCACACACATGCCAATTATTGTAGATAACAAAAAAGACATAGGCCAGTCCTACATATTTTATTATACAAGCCGCTGTTATAGAATTAGCGCGTGAATTAAGGACCGAATTTTCTGCATATGTTTACCAAGTTATGATTTATCAGCCCACATACATTAGCCAAATAAGCGCACATGTAATTAGAACGTGTATCATATATTTATTCACGTGTTTCGCTAAGAAAAGAGCAAATAAACTCTTACAATATAAGAACAGTTGGGACATTACGCAGAATTAGTTTTAAATCGTTGTTAGTCTCATAGCGGTAATACGAAAATTCGTTAAACGAGATGAACCGGCATTTACTGTACTTTACTGCTCTTCTTACCATCTACTACCCGATTGTATCGTGCCAATCGATTGTAATCGATGCATGTCCTGGCGGCATTCCGGTATTTACCAGCGGAATTTTCATGCAAACCGATGTCATGAAGAGTGTTGCACGCAATGCCGAAACGTATGATATCGGTGCTTTATATGTAAGTTTTAATGTGACACCGCACGTGTACAAACATGCGAATACATAAGTGCCGTCGTTGCTATCACGGGATTCCGATTATTCGAAATATCTTTTATTTATTAACACGAGTTTATTGATTTTCTCCGCTTCGGAATTCTTAATAAGTTTATCATTAATAAAATTCTAATTGCGTGCTTGATTGGATGAATGTGAAAACAAATTAATTTATAACGGAATAAAACTGAATCAATTTAGCGAAAACGTTAAAAAATGAAAGAAAACAGACATCCAATTAAACACCTAATCGAAGAAATCGAAAAACCCGTAAAAAGGACTAGTCTGAAAAAGGACATCAGGTGGGTGAAGTAGTTAAAAGTACAAAAATTCGGTGATATTAATTTAACTGATTGTTACAATGAAGTGATCGAAAGCTAGACACTTAAGTATGACGCTTTGCCGGGTAAATCAACAGAATTGGCAATATGGAATATTTTAAAAATAACAACTTATTATAAAAGCAATTCCTATTTGAGTTGCCTAATGACGCTAGATATAGCGAAGGCTTTCGATAGTCTTGATCTAAACAGTTTAATCAAATTATTGAAGGAAATAGGAATAGATTATCAAGGCCGTGTCCACGGGGTGGATTTTGGGGGTTAACCCCCCCCCCTCATGAGAACTGAAATAGTTATTATAAATACACAAAAATCTGAAAAAAATCAACTAACATACTTTATAATAGTATCATATTTGTAGAAATGTTAAAAACTAAAAAATTTCAAAAGATGTTAAAAAGCTTTCAAAGGCTTACAGCTATAAAAATTATTAAATCATATAGAACAATCAGTTATTTGTCGGCCATAGTTATAGCTGGTATTAAACCAATCGAATATGAAATACAAAAACATATAAGCTTGGTCGCAATTAAAAATAATATTAATATAGAGCATCCGTTCAATAACGTAATATATAAGACACCATATTTTTCAAATATGAGAATAAACTAATTAAAGTAAAACAAATGAATAAATTTATGGATAAATTTTATATAAATAAATTTCAAGAAATACGGAATAATTATAATGGAATAACGTATCAATTTTTCCCAAGTATAATAGATAGATTTAAAAATAATCAATATACGCCAAATTTTTTTAATGTTCAATTTATAACAGGGCACGGTCTATTTAAGGCTGAGTCTGACAACTGTGTAATATGTAATTTTAGAGATGATGTTTTTCATATCCTACAAGGATGCAATTATAATAATAATAACGGACTCTGTAATTATGATATAAAACAACTTGTTCAAAATTATTTTAAAGAATTTAATAAATTTATATGTACAATAGAAGAAATAAAATTCCGAAAAAATAATGTACATTTATATTAAGTAAATAGTAAAAATATATGTAGATATTGTAAAAAAAAAAAAAAACTGTGAAATGGTAATTAATATAATACCAAATACTTAATTGGATGGGTTATATTAATTCCGTTATTATAATGAATCGATATTTTTATTAAATAAATGTACCCTACTCGAAGTTTTGGGAATAGAGAAAAAAAAAAAAAGCTAGACACTTAACGAATCATTATTTTGTTTTCATAATTTTCGTGCCCCTTTTAAAAAATGTTCAAATGTGAAGTTAGCATTATATTTTCAAACGAAATATTTTTCAATGTATCTAAAATTATTTTTCAATAGATCGCTTGAACGCTCCACAATTATCGTAGAAGAAATGTAACTGAGTTTACTCTAAAACGGGATATATGTATAATTAAAAACTTAAACTGCCCTGCCCACAACAGAACGTCTCAAATCACTCAGTTATAATTAATTTATATATCTTTGAGACGCTATATCATTAATGACACTATTCCATGTCTGAAATTAATTATGCTCGACCATCTCAATAAAATTGGTTCTCTTAATGTTTTTTTTTATTATTATTCAGTTGATTGTGCATTTATTTAGCAATAATCAGATAAAGCCAAAAAAGCCATAACGTATAAAAATGTTTTGCGAAAACAGACATGTCCGAAGAAAGCTTATTAAAAGTTTATTATATTTTCCCTCCCCGTTAGTTTACTTTTCATGATTTAAATTAGTTCATACCATCCCTTCAGTTCATTTAGGTTTGAACGTGTCCGTTCAGTCTGGTATGTTTCATACAAATCTATTATTTGTAAAAATACTTTTCTTTTAAAGATAGTCTTCGCAAATGTATAACAGCGCTACAGGTTGGGGCTATGAAACGTTCACTCCATTTTTTGGTTCCTAATTATAACTTTAAATTTAAAGAAGAAATTTAACCTGACGCGATCTAAGTCTATTATTTTTCTTCTAAATTTGTAAACGATTTTTTACCATTTAATGAAATAATCGACTATGCATAGCAGTTCAAATCCAGTTCTCAACCATTTCCTGAAATCGCTGCTATTGATGGCGCTGATGATGGAGGTTCTTTTTTGATTCCGTCAAAGAAAACTACGAAAGAAATTGTTTAAAATTCTACCAACACAGTTTTATCAGCCTTATTTTTCACTGTTTCTCGTGATTTTTCTGAATCAAATTTGATATATCGTTCAACACGCATTGCAAGCGTTATAGAATTTAACGTATAATCGTAACCTGTCTATCGCAGAAAAATTGAAACAGAGATAATAACCAAAATTAACTGACGCGTGAAAAAACCAATAATAGACATTAACTGATTTTGCATAAAATTTTGATTATGATATTTTTTAAAAAAATGTTTTCAAATAGTCTAGAGTTAAATTTCGATACCAAATTTAAAACCCGTTTGTACATCTTGCTTGTGGTAGAAGTGCACACTAACTGACAGGTGCAAAATTTCTGTAACAGATTATTTCACTCACTTCTTTTATTTAATCATACTTTGCTGTCTACCTTTTTGTATTTTTTAGTACACATGCACCTTAAAAAATTAAATACTTCTATCCGTTTGTACGTTTGTTAGGATTATAGACTCGACTTCGCCGTGGTGCATGATCTGAACACTGATGAACCCTTAAGTTCACTCATACAAGATATCGGAGAAGAAGTTTGGGGTGTAATTTGGTGTATTCCAAATACAGAATTCGAAGTTTATGAAGGGTGAATTATGTTACACATTTATTCGTTTTTATTGTATATTTTGTCCTTGTTATTTTAGTGTATGGGATATTAATAAAAAACCATTTTATTTATGACCGGTCGATGCCATTTGTTTTTGGAGCCATAGTAAGTAAATTTTATGTTAATCTAACTTTTTTTTTTTTTTTTTTTTTTTTTTAACTTGAAAATAAACCATACTTTGTCTATCTGTTCCCCTTAATCATCTGGTGTTTAACCAGCATTTTTTGCTACCGTTTTCATATTTTTAAAATCCTCTTTAAAAGTGTTAAACAGAAATGAATGAATGATATTTAGCCTATTATGTACAAATCTGATGACTATATTGATAACCAATACTAATTCTCATTCTGAATCATAATCATTTTCTCCTCAATGATCATTCCCCTAATTTCTTCAAATATCCTTCCTCTAGTGTAATCGATCTCTCGTTTTCATCTCCGAATCTTGGTCTTGTAAGTTCTTGGAAGCACTTTTCGTAGTGATCATGTCTCCACTCTTCTAACTTTCAACAACGTTCTTCCTTTTAAACCATTCAGACCCCTTCACGCGCCCTATTGGCTTCTTTTCAAAACAGATTGCAGTAAATTTCGATCTTTGTTGGATTCTTTCCTCCCTCTTATTCTGGGTATCCCCGACCCGCCATCCCAGTACATTTTAGTCACTCAATCTCTATATTCTGCTCTTTCTGCTTCCTTCCCTCCAACTTCTTTTACGCATAGTCGTTATTTTTCTTATGCCTCCTCTCTTTGGTGGAGTGAAGAGTGTAAAGTTGCTTTTCGGAGAAACACTTCCACCTTTAAATCTTTCTCTCTTGTCCCCTCAATGTCCAACTTTCGAACTCACAAATTAATATTTACTCCCTTGATGTTGCTTCTCCTCCTATTCCCTCTTTCTCTCTTCTTTTCGCTGATGACATTCTAGTTTACTCCATCTCAGATGATCTGTCCTTCGCCACCAACGAGTTAAATCATTCATTGTCCCTTCTTAGCAATTCTCTCTCGTGTCTCCACCTCACTCTCTCCGCTGCCAAGTCTTCCTGCATAATTTTTGCTTTCCGCCCCTTTAACCGTACTCTTATAAACATCCGTGTATCTGGTATTCATATTCCCACTGTTAATACCATATGTTACCTAGGTCTTTTCTTATACAGTCGCCTAACGTTTCATGTTTTAACTATAATTACTCGGTTAAAAGACTTAATCTCCTCAAATTTTTATCTCCTCTCAGATGGGGCGACGATCCGTCTATTCTTTTAGTTCTTTACAAATCAATTATTCGGTCCGAACTCGACTACTGATCCTTCATTTATGGCGATGTCTTCAAATTTCTCCTTTCCAAATTTGACCAATTCAAAATTTTTACCCGCGTCTATGCACATTGGTGCTTTGAAAACTTCTCCCTTTCTTGGAATTTTATCCGAATCTGCCACTCAGCTTCTATTCATTCGTCGTTCACTCCTCGGTTATCGCTTTTTAATAAAACGCCTCCCCACATCTTCATCCAATCTTATTCCTTCCTATCTTCATATCAAAAACCACTGGTAATTTGCGTCCAATGGAATTCCAATTATATCGCATATAGCTGCTCGTGTTTCCAATTTTTTTCCCTACGTACTCCCTTATAACAGTCCTCCTTACTTTTTTCATGATTTTAATAGTATATGGCACCCTATCAATTTCTCATCTCTACCGATCCGACCTAACTCTTCCTCTCGCAATGCAGTCAACTACGAATTCCTTCATCTGCTGGACTCTACTTTTCCTTTCCATGTCTTAATCTTCACGGATGGTTCCAAGATTGATGGGTGCGTGGGTAGCGCGTTTACGTCTCCTACGTTCCTGCACTCTAAGTCCTTCAGACTTCCTTCTTTCTGCTCTATCTTCTCGGCCGAATCGATCTCAATTCTTCGTGCCATTTATTTGATATCCTCTACAAGTGCGGTTCGCAAATTCCTGATCGTTTCCGATTCTAAAGGCACTCTTCAAATCACCTCCTCTTCTCCTTCTCATTTCTCTGACAGTATGATTCTCTCACGTTTCCACTTTATAATCGTCCCGGTACATCTTCATAGACTTTTTATGGGTTCCTAGTCATTCCAATATAGAAAGCAATGGCTCAGCTGACTCTTTAGCTTGCTCAGCCGCCGGCAATGGTCCTTTCCTCGACTCGTTCCCTTCTTCAGATATTTTTTCCCTATCACGTTCTAATCATTCCAGACTTTGACTGAACATGTATCCATCTTTATTCTCAAATCGCTATTTGCAGTATCGTTTTACTCAACCTGTTCCTCGTTCTCTGCCTTGGGTTCATTCTATTCCTATCTGTGGTCGTTCCATTGTTGTTTCCTTAATTAGACTCAAGATCAATCATTCTCTACTTCCCGCTTCTCGCTTTCGTTTCGCTTTGTCCCCTTCTCCTTTCTGCTCTCTTTATGCTTCTGAGCCTCCTTGTATTTGTGATTCAAGTCATACCCTTTTCGAATATTCTGCACTCCTCAAAGAACGCTCCCTTCTATATGCCTAATTTTCGGCTCTGGCTCTTTCTACTCCTTATAACGCAACCTATATCCTTTCCTTCCCATTGCCTTCAGTTGTTCCGCTGCTGCTGTTCTTTGTGTGTTCCATTTCTGGCCGCCTGGCTATTTAATTCTATCTATCGAATTATCATGTTGTTGGGTCAAGGCCGCTAGTGCGTCTAGGGTAGGGATTAAAAAATAAATAAATAAAAAAAAAAACAATACTAATAATTAAAAAGAAAGAAACGCGTGCGAACACGTGATGGTACTTTTTCGTAAAACTTGAGAATAAATTTTAATGAACAGATTGCTTATTATACTACACAATTGGTACACAGGATATCAACGTCGTGCTAATTAGTTATTCGTTTTCATTTAACGGCTTCTCCTAATCATGGCTTCTTGTGATGTCCTTCCCTCTCGTCTGAACATACTATTCTTTATTTTAATTTGTTATCCCTTGGGTTTCCTGGTCCTTTCTACGCTTTTTGCGTAGACCGACGATGAAGGTGCTTTGCTGACGTGTCCAAAAAGAAAAAAAGCAATCGCCAGACACAAGAGTTTCGTAGAATTGTTCCTTTAAGTTAATAGTATGTGCTTTATCCTTCTATGTTTATATTTTTTATATCTGAGCTTTAGGGTTTGATAATCATAAGAACCTATATTATTTATTAATATTAAGTCAGATGCACTGCACGTTTCAAAAAATTTCCGCGTGTTCCCTGTAACTATTTCCTGAATATACGGTATTTTTACATATTTGTGCATAGTATTGATGTTAGTGTATCGTGGTTTATTTAGTACTATTCGTAAACAATGATTTTGAATTCTTTGGAATTCTTGAATATTACTTTTACTGATAGACGACCAAACTGGTACTGCATATAATATTTTGGGAAGAATGATTTGTTTATAGATAATAAGTTTGTTTTCAAGTGTTAAATGGGATTTTCTATTAAAGTATGGGTATAAACAACAAATCTCTTTCTGAGCTTTTATAACTTTATTTTTGATTTATTTTCATAATATTAAATATGTAATAGTGCCAATTTAGAACATATGCATGCATTTGATGTAGTTACTCTAGTGTCCGTAAATATAAACGAGTGTTGAAATAAATGTAATTTTAACAAACAGGATGGTACATTTCTCTATAATTAGGAAGTTTGTTGACATTTCAAAATACATGAAAACTTTTTCAACTGATTTCGTTAACAGAATATAAGTTAATGAACAAATAAAAGGATAGCCATTCCCGCGGAAACATTTAGAAATAGAATTATGATTTGCTGTGTAATTTCCAAAAAGAGAAAGATCTAATTGTTAAAGATTTTATTTTCTTTCATAGATTTAGTTTTCGAAATGTGAAATTATTATAATTGCAATGAATACTGCCAAAAAATAAACTAAATAAAAAGAAGTAATTGCTAATTGTTGAAAATTGCAGAGTCATTTTGGGCAGCGGCGGAGAATTAAATGTATTCGAAATTAAAACTATCGAAGTAGAAACAGTAAATCATGGCAACGTAGCGTGTCAAACTTTCGTCATATTGGAAGAATACGAACCGCCCAAATTAGAATACGGCGAAAAATTTCCTTTATCGAGGAGACCGTCGGAAACATTAATGCATAATATATTAATCGGTGCGCAGGAACACGGTCTTCCGATTAATTACCTAAAGAGATTGCAAACCATATCGACAATCGGTAAGTGACTCAGTAGAACGATATTTTAACCATCTCTGTAGCAACGACAGTTATTCATGTTACGCTGCTCTATTGATTTATACAATCATACATGGTTATTTTACAGCGTATTAATACGGTTTCGATATTTATGCATGATGTCGAGCTATAAATTATTCTACGAACAAAATCATTTAATTTTGTTAATTTCCATCGGAGAATACGAGGTCCGAGACACTTACACGGCTGAAAGTCTGAATTCCGATTTTCTGCCAAAGTTTCGGCACGTGTAGTGTTGGGGGCTGTGTAAATTGCTTGGTGTGTGTCTTCTGCGACAACAGGGTAGCGTCTGTCCGCGGCGTGTACGCTTCGGTTGCTACTGCCGGAAGCGTGAGCCGTAAGAGTTATAATAAGCTATTGTAGCGAGTGTGCGTGTACGATCATTCGGGCCTTTTGTATTAATTAGTTCATCTTTACCGTTAGTTCTAGTTTTACCTGGCGATTCGCCCAGATGATATATCGGCCGTCAATTAGCGTGAAGTTACCGTTTTCCTTGTCGACGTCACGACGCGCGTTTCTTCGTAAGTAGAATTTTTCTACTTCACTCCATGTCGCGTTATCCGTCATTTTTTCTAGGCCGTCGTGTGTGTCCGCTTATGCCCGTTACAAGCAAAAAGCCTAATGCTCGCTTATCGCACTTCACTCTAAAAGTTTTTATTTGGGTCATCCAAAAAATCCAGGACTCCAAATTTCTTAAGTCGTAGGTTAAGGATCTAAAGAGAATATCGCAATAGGGGGAGACGGAACGAATTCGTTTCGTTGTCTTCCTTATTTTCGGGCGTTTTGTTTATATAAAAATAAACACGCATCATAGCATGGCAAATAATTAGAAGAAAAAAAAGAAAAGAAGTATCCGTTCCATTAAAATTTGCATTACTGGCTCCGGAAGAGAAATTAGAAGATGAAATTAGCAGAGCCGAAAAATCGAGAAATCCCGTTCACTGGCGTCGCGAAACAGGGTCACTTCACGAGAAGTCCATTTTACCGATTCACGGCATAGCGCTCATATAATACATGAAACGATACACAAACGACTAGAGATCGTTGCGGCAACGACCAGAAAAGCGACTGATCGAACAATGTGTTCAGTGCGATGGTAACAAAGGCTACTCAGAAGTTTCTAGAAGAACCGCACAAACTATCCTGCTGATTTTCAGCGGGATTTTTCAGCCTACCTGCAGCTCAACGTTACTTGACACACAATATTTCGCGTTTTCGCCGCAATTAAAGGTCACTGTCTCAACTCTCAACCACTACCACTCAAAGACCAACGCGTCTCTAACCCGATGCGACCGTGCGAACGATCGGACTTACTACCGAACACGGGGATTTTTGGTTTTGGCCGAGTAAGCATCCTTGACACGACAAAGCAGTAATACAACCTAGAACGACGTTCGAGAAATCGTGAATTGATGAACAACCAGAGATTAATTTCTAACTCAAACGTTTTTTGTTTTTTTTTTTTGTTTGAAATAAGTTGCGGGTCTCACAGGGCAAATATGCCCGTTGTGTGAGTGCCCGACACTCTTATTAACGTTTATTCAAAAAAAAAATATATACAATATAAAAATTATAATTTATCTTAACTTATTCTATAATCATAATATTAGTACTCTAGCGTTAAGATTAAGTATAAATATATATAAGCATGCAACTACGTAACACGCCCCGTAATACGTATCTGTACATTATTACATGCCGACAGCTCAATATTTAAAATAGGAAACATAATCTTCTTTACGACTTAATGTCCGGTAAAGACACTAGGAAGTCAAAAACAAAAACGTAAAAAGAAAGGAGCATTAAAAGGTAGAGAGATTCAGAACGTAGCTTGTTGTTTAATCTTTGCACCATTCCTTTAACCAATTTTCCACCTCCTTTTTCCACACACCAATTCTTTTTTCCTCTAATATATGATTCGGGATTGTACTTATTAATTTAATTAAAACCGAATTATCCGTATTATCAATTCGCAGATTTACCCCACGAGGATAGATGTAGTATGTATTACTTTGGTTTCTTGTCAATCTAGTTTTTTGCCTAGATGGTAATTTTATATTATTGACGTTAAATTCTAGTAGTCTGTAATAGTAATAGTACATCTTGGGGGACATTTCATTGTTTTCCTTCCACCATGTTGATCCAGGGACGTTTTGCTTCCAATGAGGAAGTATGAGTTTCAAACACCTCTTCTGTATTTTACTTATTTTATTTATTTCAGTTTTCTTAGCCTCGCCCCATATTTGGATTCCATATAAAATTCTAGACATTATAATTGAGTTATAGTATATACGTAGTGTTTGATATGATAGTACCTGCTTTATTTTATATAAAGCTGGAATTGTCTGTCTTATTTTTGAGTTTAAACTTAAAATGTGTTTTTTCCAATTCAGGGATTTATCTATATATACACCTAAATATTTAAAGTCATTTACGTTTTCTAACGGTGTACAAGGACATAAATGGGTGTTGATATTTACATGAAGCTCATGAATGCAATTGTTACTGTGGAGGATAATTCGCGGATCGCGTATTTTATATTTAGAACTATTCCGAATGTGTAATACTTTTGATTTATTTATGTTTATACATAACTTTCTATCATGTGCCCATTTACTAAAATTATCTACATCATCTTGTAGTAATTTTTCCGCCATCTCAAAATTGTTGTGCTCGATTAACAAAGCAATATCATCAGCAAAAATATATACCTTTGCATTTTTAATATGTTTGTGTAACGAGTTGGTATAAATAAGAAAAAGAATCGGGGCCAATATGGTACCCTGACCTACTCCATAATGAATATTTTTTTCATTACTTATATTCCCTGCAATTTTGACCATACTTTTCCTATTTGTTATATAATTCTTAAACCACTCAAGTTGATTGTTTTTAATGCCTAGATTTTCTAAATCCTTGATCAGTAATTCATGATCAACTAAATCAAACGCTTTGGATAGGTCAATAAATGAAATTAAAAATTGGTTCCCCATCGACAATCCCATATTTATCCTATTTACAATTGTTCTCAATAATGTTATCGTGGATCTTTTTCTTCTAAAACCGTGTTGGTTTTCGTAGAGTAGATTGTTTTTTTCCAGATAATTTCTTAAGTGTTTATCAATGTAGTGTTCTAAAATTTTAGTTATCACAGATGTTATTGTTATTGGACGGTAGTTTTCATACTGATTCTTCATTCCTTTTTTATATATTGGTCTAACAATACCTCTTTTAAGCCCATCAGGAGTAATAGCTTCCTTTATAGAATAGTTAACCATGTTAGTCAAAATCGGAACAAAAATATTTAAGTTTTGTTTTATATCTTTAACCCTAATTTCATCCCATCCAAGTGCCTTATAAACTTTTAGATCATTAATTATTGCTTCTATTTGGTATTTATTTGCTGGCGGAATAAAAAAGGAAGAATAAATACGATTATCAAAATTCGAATTCAATAACTGAATGTGACATTCGTGTCTACGATGTTCCACTGAACATATAAAATAATCACTAAATTGTTCAGCAACTGATGCAGTATTTCCAAAATGTTTAACGATGAAATCATCGATTGATGTTTTATTGTTTTTATTAACAACATTGTTAATTACATTCCATACTTTTTTACAATCATTGTTTGCTTTAACTATTTGACTCCGATAATAATTCTGTTTCGCATTCCTTATTTCAGTTGTAACCATATTTCGATATTTTCTAAATAAATTTTTATATCGAATATTGGTTCTGCTCCCTTTACTAAGTTTAAAGTACTGATCTCTGATTTTCATAAAATTGATTATTTTTTGACTCATCCATTCATTTTTAGGACAGTATTTAGTCACCTTTTTACTCTGCGATACTTCTATTTTTCATTCTTTGTAAAGGCCTTTAAAAACTGAATGTATATTATCATATATATTTCCTGACGTTGTAGCGCACCTTACCTCATTCCAGTTATGATTAATTATCTTATTATGCAATCTCTTTTCATCGAAAACATATTTCAAAGGGTTACTAATAGATTGAAAACTCCGGTTTGAGATACTAAATGCACAACAAATGATGTAATGATCTGATATTTTCGAGTTAATAATTCCCGAAGTAATTTCATTTGTATTATACTTAATAAATATGTTGTCTATACATGACTGAGTACTTCTATCAATCCGTTCTTCTTCTCTCGTAATTCCATTTATTAACTGTATTCCTCCTGACCCATAAATTACGTTTAAAAAATTCTCAGCCTGTACATTACGAATAGATAAATCAATATTAAAATCACCACAAATCAGGAAATTATCTTTATTGCTTAATTTTTTTAAGAGTGAAGCGGTTTCGTTTATAAATTCGCCTACGTTTTTACTCGGTGATCCGTACATAGCAATTAAGCGTAAAGGGTTGTTTTTGCAAATCTCTATATCTGTCATCACCAGGTCCATACTTGGTCTATTATTAACCTCCCGAACGTGATATTTAAACTTATTATTTATAAACACAAGTATTCCTCCATTAAACCCTATAGGTCTTTGTAGTCCAATATTCGTGAATCCAGTTATACTATATAGATTTAATTCATCCTTACTTATATTAATTTCAGTTAATATGATGACACTTAAAGATGACCTGTGAATGTAAGTTATAAATTCATCCCAGTTACGTCTCAGGGTTCTTATGTTTAAGTGCAACACATGAAAAAGCTCCGTATTAATTTGTAGTGAATTATTTACATTTAGTATGCTGTTTACATTGTCAGTCCATTTTTTGATACTAATATAATTGTTGCAATTTTGTTTACTGCGATATTGAATTAGAGAAGTCATATTTGAGAAGAGAATCAAAAGCTATTATTACTGGAAAAGATAGTTTTTTTTTTTGTTTTTTTTTTCTTCTTTCTCTTTTTTGCAAAATTGAATTATAGACGACAATAGTGTAACGTTAAAGTACGGTATAGAGGAAAAGAATTGATCATATTTCGACAAATATTGAGCTATCACAGATTGTATTCGGAAAACGGTTATCGATGTTGCACTACTAATCGCCAAAATTATCAGTAATTGGACTAGGATATTAATATACCGATATTTACTCGTATATAAGACAGAATATCTAGTATACACATATAAACACACCCACATTATATAGACACAATCACACTTCCGCACACTCACTGACAAATTACAATTGAACGCTCTGTACACTATATACATAGAAAAAATCGATTTAATTTTATCGCAATGGAGTGCATCTAAAATAAAACAGAAGAAGGAAATAGTGAATAGCAACAAATTAACCACCACCGCACGAAGCCCCTTACAATAAAGATACGACTCCGGCCAAGCGACAGTTGCACTTTCTGACACTACACGCTCACGGTTCTCTCTCACGTCAACAACATTCGATTTTAAACGTCTGAACTTTCTTTCCGTATCTGCATCATACAACAAAGAACAAAAACACACAATTTCGCATCGACCAACTGACAGACATACCTCATCGACTCTAGAGTACCACTGAGCCGTTCTACACCAACTGAACTCACAGACAAACTTATAAACATCAGCATACATTACGCACACTTCCCATCGCACACATACCATCACACACTGCACTTTTACAGAGATCTCGGATTTCCTCTTATCATCTTCACGCGTATACACTCCCTTAACCAAATTTCCCAGCCGACGCCGTAGATCGACACAATACACGCGCACCACATTCATTCCTGCACACACGAAAACTAACAACATTTATAATAACATTTATAATAATTTATTTAAATCCGCTTCGGATCGGATGTGAAGTACGTGAGCTTCCTGGTCCTTCCTAACGTAAATTTTCCCTCTTTTCGACCACACGAATCGAAAATTCAGTAATTTCGCTTTTTGCTTCACCTTCCATAACAAATCTTTGTAATACCTCGACAGATTTTCGTTTATGTAAACCTGTCGTTCACTACTTAAATTATTACTAATTTCTTTGTCCAAGATTCGGCGTTCTCTTTTTTTGTCTAAAATTTTATCCGCTAATTTCCTGGTTGTTTTCAATATTATCGGTTTCGGCAGACTCACATTCCTTGAAGGTAGCCTGTGCGTCGCCACAATATCGTCTTCCTTAATCTCGACCCCAATTTTCTGGCAAACTTGTATAATAATTCGTTGCAAGTTCTCATCCTTCTCTTCCGAAATTCCATGCAACTCAACATTTTCGCGACGGCCGTACTGCTCAAGCTGATGAACTGTGGTTGTGAGCTCTGCAATCTGATGGTCTTTATTTTGAAGCTCGCTTGTTAATTTTTCAACTTGCTGTCGTAGAGCTTTAATTTCCGTTAGCAAGTCTTGATTTGACTGCTGCATGACATCATACTTGTCTGACACAAATTCAATGAACTTTTTCATTTCACAAACCTCGCGCTTTATCACGTTAACTGACGACGCAATCGAGGTATTTTCCATCTCATCTTCCGAGTCCTCCTGATGCGACCTTTTTTTAATAGCCTCGTCGCTCTTATCGCTTAGTTGCCTCTTAATGTGTTGTTTATTACCCTTTTTAGCCGGCATCCTCTGATGAGAAACTTGAGTCGGAAATAATAAAATATTAATCGAACACGCAGTTTGACATGCGAGTTAATGAAATAATGTTATAAATAAGTCGTCTTACTTGTTTATAACGGTTATCTTTCTTACAAGCTGATAAGAAATAGTGATGAACACGAACAATAATGAACCTTATACGCACAAGTACATTAAAGTTCAAGTTTCAAAATGCTATAAAAAAAGAACCACTTTTGCTTTCTACCGCCGGAACAATCCACGCCAAAAATGATCCCCGATAACAGAGTGACCCTCTATTGACTACAAAGAAGTTTTTGACTCCGTAAAATATGAAAAACTAATAGAAATACTAAAATCAGTTCATAAGAACCGGAATGATTTATACCTCATAAGCGCCTGAAAACAAACAGCTGAGATACGAATTGAAAATGCAGAGTCGGAAGATACAAATACTCAAAAAAAAGTGCGACAAGTATGTGTAATAGGCAGAAAAAATCAGAGATGCTTTACAGGGAAACGAGGAAAATTAAAAGTCAGAGACGGCACAATCAACAACGTAAAATATGCAAACGATTGTCTACTCATAGCTGACAATAAGGAGGAATTGCAAAAAATAATGAATAAACTGTAGATCTTAGGAAATCCTTTGGACTTAATATTAATAGCGACAAAACAATAGATGTGATGTTTTTGTTTGTGTTTTTTTTGGGGGGGGGGGGGGGGGCTATTCAGAAGTCAGAATAAATAATGTTTTCCCAGCTGCTAAATTTACTCATTTGTTTTTAAATACCTTAATACTGCGAAATATTTTTTATAGGTTTTGTTTTTGTATTAGTGGGTTCTTGGTTCGGTGAGTTACGAAAGCTGTTAAGTGTCCCTACGTTTAAGTTATTTGAGATTCGACCCAGAACTAACGAATTGCTGCAACGGCAATCCGGTTGGGTAACCAACCAAATAACTGACGAATTACATTTCAAAAGAAACATATTTCGTAATTTGTATACAGAAATATCTTTGTATGCGAAAACAAAAATATCACTTTATAATGTTGCTGTTACTAATGCTATGTATGTAAAGAGCCGAACAAGATGAGTCGGCAGCAATAATGCCGCTCCCCAGATGAACTGGTAACTAGACCGCTGAAAGCTGAACGCTGAGAAGGATTGATCTGCAATAAGAGCGGTGTTATCAACAGGAACTGTGGGGTCAAACGACCGAAAGCTGAATGCCGATGTAAGATTTTCAGCAGAAATAGCGTTGCCTGACACAGGAATCGGAGACCAGAACGAGCGGTAATCGCTATACAGCACTTAGGAGCAGCCGTTGGATCTGCTGATGATGTGTACGCCGCAGAATGGGGCCAGCTCTTTCGGGAGCGATCGTTTAAGAGCGATTTTTCGGGCGTGAATCTTTCGGGCGCAGATTCCTTCGGCCGTAGCGAGTTCAGACGTTTTTACTGATTACCTGCGGTGATTTTCAGGTATCATCCGTTAAACGTTATCATTTGTAGTTAGTAGGAACCACGAGTTACCAAATTTATTTCTACATTACCCATTCACTGCTATCAGAAATTTCACACAAAAAATACCGTTCTTCGTTAACGATTTACAAAGTCACACGAATGATCAGGAAGGGGAGAGGATATGGCCTGAAGGGCGCTCAAAGAGTCAGAGATAATTAAAAATTTAGAGGAAAATTGATTCGAGGAAATGAAAATAATAGAGCGAAGGATAGCCAACAACTCGGCTGTGAATATGGAACAGAAATAAGGAAGGCGAAAAGATTCTGAGAGGTTAAAATCAGGAAGGATGAAAGAAGCACCAACACCACCAGGCCCCCTCGAACCATCTGTGTAAATGGTAACATGAGAGGGAAATAGGGAATTGATAGTGCTATAAAATACCTGTTTAATTACGGCTTGGGGGAGATTTTTTGCAAATGAGGGGAGGATAAATACCTTAGGAGGATGACAGATGTCAGCGAAGTCGAAGGAAAAATAACGGAGATTATTGAACGAGATAATATACGGCCAAAATGAACCGAGACGATGTGAAATAAAAGCCCGAATAGGGGTTTTGCTGGGAGTGAAGCGCCAGCTATTATAAATCGAAAGATAAGACTGAACAAGGGTAGAGGATGCGAGAAGAAGACGTTTAACAAGGAAACGATAGCCTAAATAAGATCTACGAATGGATAGGGGTGACGAATTGGATTCAGAAAGAATAGCAGGGGTTAGAGAGGATTTAAGAGCGCCAAGACAGAGACGAAGGCAAGAATTTTGAATTACATCTAGTTTGGAAAGACGTGTCTTGGACGCACTACCATAAATAAAAGAACAATAATCAAATTTAGAACGGATAATAGATTTGTAAAGAGAAATAAGAATATAGGGATCGCCACCCCATTTAGTTGGCGACAGGGCTTTCAGCAAGTTTAACCTTTTAATAGTGGAAGCAGAAAGATATTTGATGTGTTCAGAGAAGGACAAACGACTATCAAGAAAGACACCGAGATAACAAAAGCAATTAACACGGGAAAGAGATACATTGTTTAAGGATAGGTTGACCAAAGCAGGGTTATAGGGACGGAGGGTAAAAATAGTATAAGAAGACTTAGAGGGAGAAATTGAAAGATTAATTAAGGAGAGAGAATGTTCCAGCACAGTGAGCGACGAACTGAGTGTTTCATAGGCTGCTAAAACATCCTCAGACGAGGAAAACAGGAGAATGTCGTCCGCAAAGAATAAAGAATAGGAATTTAAACGAAGAGAAGCTATACTGATAGTATAGATGTTAAAAAGAGTAGGACTGAGGGAGGAACCCTGAGGAAAACCTCGGAAAACCTTTCTTGGAGCATTAAGAGATGGAGAGGAGAAGTGGATAGAACGATTTGACATGAGATTGATAATAAGGAAAGAGAATTTAATTGGGATATTAATTACCGTCATTTTATCTCTTAGAGTGGGAAGATGAACATTATCAAAAGCAGAGGAAACATCAATAAAGGAAGCTAGGGTGAAATGTTTTTGGATAAAAGATTTGTATATGTGAGAAACGAAAAGACTAACACAATCAGAAGGGCCAATACCAGGCCGAAAGCCGAACATATTAATAGGGAATATATTATTATGCTCTAGCCACCAAACAAGGCGCTTGTTGAGCATATCCTCAAATAGTTTTTTAATACAGGATGCCAGGGAAATAGGACGTAGGGAAGAATTTTTCTTAGGAATGGGAATGACGATAAAAGAATTCCAGGAGGAAGGAGTTATACCCTTTGAAAGGAAGGAATTGAAAAGACTAAGAAGAAAACTGAGGGATTGTTCAGAAAGGTTTTTAAGGACGAGATAGGGTATACCGTCAAGTCCTGGAGTAGGGCTGGACGATTTGGAGAGAACAGACTTTAATTCATTAAAATTGAAAGCCGAAGTTAGGAGGAGAATTTTCCGAAAAAGAAGAGTATAATTTATCAAAAGAAGGAACATAAGCTGGAGCGACGGAATCAATAAAAGGAAAAAGGCTATCGTCGGGGATACTGAAGGTGGAAGGGCGAGAAGAGGATGGGAATTTGAAAGCTCTGGCCATTTTCCAAATCTGCGAAAGAGGAGTAGTTTTAGAGAACTTGGCACAGAAATTTTTCCAAGAGGACTTCTTCGTGGATTTCAATATAAACCTAGCTCTCGCATTTGCCCGTTTGTGAGCGAGAAAATTTTCAGTCGTAGGGTTAGAACGGAAGATTCTAAAGGTTTCGCGACTGATATTAAAGGCAGTGTCGCATTCCTTGTTCCACCAAAGTGAAGAAGCCTTACTGCGATGTACAGAAGATGACGTATGGCGGGGCGGAAAAGATAAAGAAAGAGCAGAAGTTAAGGAATATAAAAAGGAATTATAGAGAGGTACCGGATCGTGATCCGGTTGAAGGAGAGGGAGAGACGAGTCAACCAAGGAGCGAAATAGAGGCCAGCTAGTTTTGGAAAGATTCCATCCTGAAGAATTGGTATAATTGGAATCAGAAGGAGGAGGAAAACTGACAGGAGTTATTAGGATAGGAACATGGTCACTGCCGAAAGAGCCCATAAGGGTCTTCCAATTATAATTAAGACCAATAGATGAAGAAGAAAAGGTTAGGTCGAGGGAACTAGAAATGGAAGCATTCCTATAGTATGTGGGGGAGAGATCGTTGAGGAGAACTATATTATCAGAGAGGATGGCATTCTCAAGGATGGAACCGTTGGGATTGTAGGATGCACAGCCCCATAAAGGAGAATTCGCATTCCAGTCACCACCGATGATAAAAGGATGCGGAATAGAATTAAAAAACGATGAGAAGGGGAAAAGACGAAGATCGAACCTAGGAGGAACATAGATAGAAACAATGCTAATAGGACGTACAGAGATGTGAACAATGTTAGGTAAATTGGGACAAGAAAGAAGATTAAAAGAAATACCATAAGAGCAGAATGAAATGTCATTTCTAATCAGGATTGCAGAACCACCATAACCGTCGTCGCGATCACATCTAACTACCCTGAAACCTCTAATATTGAAATTTATGTCCGACTGAAGCCACGTTTCGGAGAGGAGAGCAACATTGACATTATGTAGATCCAATAACCCCTCTAATGAGTTTTTATTGGCTCTTAGACTGCGGCAATTCCACTGTAGAATATTTAGCGCAGCCATCATAATAAAACAGTAAAAGAATACGGCATAAATGAAGTGGGGAGAAGCAGGGGAAAAGACCATAAGAGCAAACAATGAGATGCATTTGTATAGAAGGAACTAAAATGAGTGAGAAACGGAGAAAAGAAAAATAAAGAACAGCAGTTGCAAAACAGGAGGGAGTAATTCGAGGCTGTTAAGTCGAAAGGAAAAACAAAGAGCATAGTGCAGAAGAAGATATAGAATAATTTTAGGATAAAAGAAAAAAGAGTAAGCAATATTCGTGCAGAACCGAAGCAGCCAGTGGAATGCAAGTTGTACTTCATATATAGGCGTGGTACATAGCCAGCGCTATACAACTCCGACAAATTCATCACAGTGCAGTTAAAACAGCAAAGTGTGTACGGAGAGTGATAGGAATGGAACTCAGTTCAGAGATTGAGTGTATCAACTCAACATGAGCCCATTCCAGAAAAAAATGTGTATAGAATATACACCAATGCCTGTTAGAGGTTGAAACCACTTCTACGTAAGCATAAATGAAGATAATTATTACGATAAAATCGTTAACCAACTGGTTAAAATGCTTCGCACTGAATATTGTAAAGAAGATTAAACGAAAGGGAAAAATGTAAAAGAAGGGAAGGAAGCAGGGGACAGAAAGTAACATAATGAAGCAAATACAGCCTTGATATTTATTTCCATTTGTTTTTTTTTTTGTTTTTTTTTAATTAATTAATTTAATTTTTTTCCGTACAGTATAGGAAGAGGGAATTAGGAGCACATAAGGAGACGGGAATAGCAGGATTTGGGGGAAGGTGAGTATTTGAAGAGGAAGGTTTGTTAAGAGCCCAACCATTAGAGGGGGTTGGGAGACGATTAGATGGGAGTGGGGGGAATTGAGGAGAAGAATTATGACAAGGTTTGGAATTACGGGATTTATGAAAGGTGGGAGATTTGAGTCGGAAGTGAGAGGGAGCAGTCAACGGAGGAATGGAAGAAGTATTAAGGGAAGAAGTGGAAGATGGGGCACGGTCGGCATATGAAAAAGCCTGAGAGACTGAATTGCTTTTTTTAAATTGAGAAGCCTCTTGGAATGTGATATTTTCAAATGCCATAATTCGTTTGATTTCTTTTTGTTTGAGCCACTCGGGACAAGCTCGATCATTGGCACTGTGGGCGCCTTTGCAATTACGGCAAGTGGGAGGAAGCTGTAGACTGCTGCATTCCGAGACTGAGTGCCTGAAAAAACAGTGGGAGCAGATGGTATAGGAACCACGGCAGCGCTTCGCAATGTGTCCAAAAAGGAAGCATTTAGAGCACTGCGTAGATAGACGAACGCTGGGAGAAACAAGGAATCGAATTTTAAATATCGTAACGTGTTCTGGGAGAGAAGTTTTATGAAATTTGATTTCAACAGAACCAGTCGGAACTTTTTTAACTTCAAAAAAAAGATGTATACGGCGGATAGAGGCGATAGGAATAGCATAATGGATTCCTTCCAAGATTTCATTTTCAGAAAAGGACGGATGAATACCGGAAATAATACCCATTCTGAATAACACAGAGTTTGGAATGTACGCTTTGATATTATGCGACGCAAAAAAGTTAGGATGAGACAGAAAGGAATTAGCGGAGGAGACGGAGGGAAACTTGACCGAGACACGACCCCTACCTTGAGGATCAATGCTCGTGGGAGAAGAGGAAAAGGAATTGATCAGCCTGGCGAGTGCTAAAGGATAAAGGTTGCCTAGATTTTTATCCGAGGAACAGCTTTCGACGTGAACGGTGAAAGGTCCTGGATGATCGGCCGAGAACAATAGAGTATCTTTACTATTATTATAATTATTTGTACTATTGCTGTTATTATTAGTGTTACTGTTATCATCGTTTTGTTACTATTATTATAACTGCTGTTATTATTAATATTACTATTATCATTATCATTATTATTATTGTCATTACTAATATTATTATTATTATTATTATTGGTGGCTGTGGGGGTGGTAATGATGTTATTGTTGTTATTATTATTATTATTATTATTATTATTATTTTTACTTTTATCGATAATGAAATTCTCGACAGCTGTATTAGCAGTTAGAATTATTTGAGGTAGCGAGATTAGGTAAATCGGGTTGAGATAGCCGCAGATCCTTGTTTTGCAAAATCGCGGACGGCGAGAGAGGGCCAGAAGGTTTGCGCTTGCCGACAGCGTCAGCCTCCATCAAGTTTAGCGATACATTCGGTTTCGCTTTTAAATCTTTGGAGGAGGCCGCCGGACGGCCCTCACTAGACGAGCTCATCGATCAACTGGCTTAAAAAAGATAGAGGAAAATAAAAAGAAAAAAAAACAGCGAAATGAATTTAAAGCAGCGAAAGACAAACTGAAATAATAAAATGTAAAGGCGAAAAATAAACGTAAAATAGATCGATATTAGTTACTAAGTAAAAGTTAAATGCGACAGCGAAGAAACCGAAATTATTTATCTAAATAGAAAACAATAAAGCGATCTCACCGGTCTGCCGAAACAACTGATTACCGAGCTGATAACAGGAACGCGAACGCACACGAGATAACGATTCACTCGAAAACTATCGATCCGATTTGACTCACCAATGTTCTCCTTAGATCTATTATGCAATACATTACGGAAAAACTTAATTCCACAATCACCGTAATCCTCGACAACATCCTTTGAGAGGTATATGCGATACTCACTTTGCTTTACTTACCCGTCTCATGAGAATAATGTATCATAAATTTTGTGCGCTCAGGGCTTACCATATTTATTAACTTCCGCAAAATTATACCACCTCAGAAACGACTGGGTGTGATAACCTTAAGGTAATAAAAATTTTTTATTTTACATTCTTCTTCCACCTTAATTTGCACGTTCATTATTTATTTTGCTACTTAATTTAGAAATAACATCCATTTATTATGGCGCAAGACTAATATGTTGACTACTGAATAAATTTCAATCAGAAACTCACATATACGTATTTAATAGATGAGTATTGCTAAACTTTCATGTACTTCATAATAAGAGTTATATGCTTTTATAAGCACTAAATAAATTTAAAAAAAATTTACATTAAAATATTTTTAAATGATATTGAAATTTCATTTACATCTTTCCAAATGTTAATTGTTAATATTTGAAAATTTATGTACCAAACCAGTAAATTTATATCTAATTTAAACTAATAATGGTGCCGGTTAAGTTTTCATTTTTAATGCTCGAAACGCGTCTGAAATATTTTTCTATCGCACGCTAACGTTTCTGTTCAATTCCTTATAGATGAAGCAATGAAAAGTAGGTATTTCTGTCGATTTACCATTGGGGCATTTATGGATGAAGATGAAATTAAGAAAGTAGCTCCTTCAGCCACACTGTACGGTATCGGTGAACTGAAGGTACAAATTTCTTTGCTTTTTGAATAGTTTATTCCAACGATTTTACAGTTTTAAATATTTTGCCGCATGAGCTTCATCAACTCTTACGAACTGACTCGCAGTGTCTCTCGCAATTAGAAATTATTGTAATAAAATGTACAAATATGTGAAGCAACGGAATCTTTAATAAAAATACAAACAATTTAAAATGATTTAAACTTTCAAAATTACATTCATCATATACAGCGGAAATAATAGCCATCCAGAAAAAAACTATTAGACAGTTAAAAAATAAAAAAATGTTAATATTACCTCTGTCAGCAATGCAAAAAAGAAATTAACAAAAAATGTATATTATAACATAATACATGTATTAAGTATTATTAGTAAGCTTCAGAGAAATAATAATGTGACATATTTCAGATTAATGGCATAGCATATCGAGTGTAATAGTTGACAGAGCGACTAGGGAAGTAAATATTAATAACAAAATAGAAAAGATAAAAATACCACGGATGGAATACATACGGGGTTCAGCCGATAATAAACGATGAATGGCAAACGGAATATGCAAAATTTAGTACGAATACGGGGAAAAAATATTTCGAAGTACAAATAATCATACAGAAGAAGACGTGGTTTACAAGTAAAATAAATGGAGACTATTTGTATGCGTCATATATGCCGAATGAGACTTGGTATTATATAATGTCAAACAGTTTATGCGGATTTGGAAAAATTGACTCAGTTGAGCATGTATTGTTTGGAAATGTAAAATATATGTTATAATAATCATAGAGCGGATCTTATCGGTAAAATATTGCCATTAAGACCTACTCGATCATGAGTATGAGATTATCTTCTAATTTGTAAGAGAATTAGAGGACAGCAGCGCAATTGAGGAGTACGTAAACCGGAGAACAACCTAGCTTCCGTGCTTTTCCGACCAACGTGCGAAGGGGTATCGTAACACTAAAGGAGCAGAATGATGAAATAGTCAGAAATAGATGAATTTGTGCCTAAAAAATCAAATAATACGTACACACTTCATCTCTAAACAAATAATTTCATCATACTACTGATCCTTTAGCATTAAAATTTACATATATATATATATATATAAATTTATATTTTAGTTAAATTAGAAATCAAATATTTAGTTCATTTTTTTTTATAGTTGGGGATTTATTAGCTTTTGCACCGTCTGCGTAAATGATTACGTTATCTTTATATCTATGCGGCGCAATTTTAATCGATTTGCCGATACTACCTGGAGTTTTGTTTTATAACAAACATTCTTTAATGTTCTTTCTAAATGAAAATAAGTTATTTGTGTTTTCTACAGATTCCTCACATTTAATACCACTTTATTAACTCTAGCATTAAAGGTGGAAAATTCCCTCGAAAAGACTTTTCTCGTATATTAATTTATGTGTGTTTAACGTTTTTTATAGTGCTTATAATTTGATTTTTTTTTTTTTTCTTTGGGCGCGTCAACACAGGACATTTACCCAACACAAAAGACTTACAAATAAGGAAACGTAGGGACTTGAAAGTTATATCAGGAAGCGATTAGAAAGAGAAGAAATGAAGGTAGCCAATACAGGAACAACAGAAGGAGAAGGAAGAGCAAGAATGTAGTGGGCACAGTAAGGGGTCGGGAGGCCAAGGCCAAGCAAATTAGAACTGCGCGTTCTGAGAAGATAGATGAGCATTCGACCAAGAAAAATCGCAATATTTTGCTGAACATTAAAGTAATTTCATCCAGCGAGTACATCTGTACTTAAACTCCGTAATCCAGGCATTATCGCCAATCAATAGTTTTTCCTTCCATAGAGTGCTCCCGGACACCACAGGATAATTAGTAATATTCTACATCACTCGTCTAGAAATACTATGGTACAGCTC
Source organism: Icerya purchasi (assembly GCA_039619475.1). Classification (NCBI taxonomy): domain Eukaryota; kingdom Metazoa; phylum Arthropoda; class Insecta; order Hemiptera; family Monophlebidae; genus Icerya; species Icerya purchasi. The sequence goes on from CM077116.1 coordinate 69,924,562, forward strand.
TTGTATTTATTTAATACAGTTATCCTAGAAAAATTCGGTAATAATAATGATTTTAACATCGTATAAACCTGCTACCTAAGTAAATACATTTAGATCCATTAGTCCATTAAGTACTATATCGAAGGTAATAGAGATGTTTCTATTTCGAAAACTGGCTATCAATAATACAGCAGAGTGAAATTCTGTCACAAATCAGTTTGGCTTTCTGGAGCACATTCTACCGTTCAACAATGCCATTGTATTGTTAATGATATTTCCTTCTGTTAATAAATTGAACCATATTGTTCAGTAGTGAATAATCTTTTTTCATCCTGTTTGTTAAATATATAAAATAGTAAGTTAATAATAACAAATATAATAAACAATTATAACAAACTAATAAGATAAAATTTTCTTACTTAGTAACATTTTCGGGCATAACCCATCATCAGTTAAACCAATATGTGAACTGATACAAATTCTAAATCACACTGAGGTCAACAAGGGAATACAGTGGTTTATATATAGGTTTAAAATAACAAATATAGAGTCAATGGTCATAACTATTAAAAGCGTAAAGTACATAGACTATAATAAATAATATTTAAGAAATTTAATGATCGAGTTTAAATAAATATAAAAATATATAACATATATTTTAAAATTTTATATTAAATAGGGGGTTATTGTTATTTGGGATTTGATCATTTAGAATATTACTTTTGTGTTTATTTATATAGTAATTTTCAGCTATGTTCATAGCATTACCTTTATCATATTTTACTTACGACTGTGACTGTTTTTTCTATAGAATTTGGTTTATGTTTATTCTTTATCAAATGCTCGGCATAAGTGGATTTTTCTATTTCATTGTTTTTAAATGATTTTCATCCCAACATTATGATACCTAAGGAAAGGTTAAAAGTAATAATTAACGGGCTGGGTAGCAGAGTAATTATGGGTGGTGATTACAATGCCAAGCACTATGCATGGAATTGCAGCACAACAAATGCAAGGGGGAGAATAATTTTCAAAATAGTAAATCAAGGTGATCTAAATGTGATTTCACCGGATAGTCCAACCTATTGGCCGGCACACACAAATCGCATACCTAGCGTCTTGGATTATAAGGTAAAAACTAGCTGTAAAGCAATTCCGGAGTTAAGCTCAGACCATATACCAGTGCTGGCATGTTTCAGTGTTGCTCCTATCTTCAAAGATTATAAACAACCACTAGTTAACAAACATACCAACTGGTCTAAATTTGCAGATTACATGGAAGATAGTACATCGCTGGACATATGGTTAAAAAAGGAAGAGGACTTAAATAGCGCAGTTGAACTATTTACAAATAATATTCATAATGCTTGTAAACTAGCCACTACTCAGCACAAATCCAAAATCTACTACAATCATACTGATACTGTACCCATAGAAATTAGAAGACTAATACAAGCCGCACGAAAAGCAAGACGAAGATGGCAGTATAATAAAGTTCCGTCACGAAGATATGAATATAATCTAATTCATAGGCAACTACGCCAGTCTATCATTCAATATAATGATAATAAATATATCAAATTTTTCTCTTCATTAAATGCTGAGGATTTATCAGTTTGGACAATAACTAAGGCATACTTAAAGAAAAAGCCAAGACAAGTACCGATAGGAAAATCAAATGGAGAGTGGGCCAAGACAAAAAAGGAAAGGGCTGCTACTTTCGCCGAACATATTTATAATACCCTTCAGACACACGGGGACTTAAAGGACGATTACAACAGTTCCATAGTCCTACAGTACTTAGAGGCGCCGGTTCAACTTACGTTACCAACCAAACATTTAACTCCAAGGGAAGTTCAAAGAAAGATTGCCCAGCTACGGCCAAGAAAAACTCCAGGAAAGGATGAAATAACGGGTGAAATAGTAAAACGGTTACCACCCAAAAGCATATTATTGTTAACCTACATATACAATTCGATTTTACGACTTGGGTATTATCCGGAAGCATGGAAAGAATCCATTATTCTGATGATACCAAAACCAAACAAAGATCCAGCAAAGCCCTCTTCTTACAGACCTATAAGTCTGCTGTCTGGTCTATCGAAAGTATTCGAGATGCTATTGAAGGACCGCATATTCACATCAATAACTACTAGTAAATTAATTCCGAACCACCAGTTTGGATTCCGGGCAAAACACTCAACAATTCAACAGATTCATCGAATAGTTGATCGTATATCGGCGGCATTCGAAAAGAAGCAGTACTGCAAAGCAGTTCTCCTGGATGTAGAGCAGGCATTCGATAGAGTGTGGCATGATGGCCTTCTATTCAAACTCAGAGGGAACATAAATAATGATGTATACTCAGTACTCCAGTCTTATCTAGCAAATAGAATCTTCCGAATTAAAATTAATACTACATTGTCAGATAGGTTTAAAGTACGAGCGTCAGTTCCGCAGGGAAGTATATTAGGACCGCTTTTGTATACTATATATACCACAGATATCCCGGTAATGAATTCAACAGTACTTGGAACATTTGCTGATGATACTTGCATATTGGCTAAGCATGAAAATCCAGTTTATGCAGCAACGTTCATACAAGAACACTTAGATAAAATAGTTGTATGGGCAAATAAATGGAAAATTAAGATAAATCATGATAAAAGTCAGCAAATTACCTTTACGTTAAACAAAGGTACTTGTCCACCCGTGAAGATAAATGATCATTTCTTACCTCCGGTTCAGAGTATTAAATACTTAGGAGTAATTATGGACCAGCGACTAACATGGCAGCCTCACATAACACACGTGAGAAATAAGATAGCAACAAGAATGGCCATACTAAAAAGATTTTTCGATGCACGATCGACTGTGAGGCTGTCCTGCAGGCGTCTCATATACTTGGCGGTTATAGCTCCCATATGGAGGTATGGTATTGAGGTGTACGGATCGGCAGCTAGAAGTAACATCAATAAAATCCAACAGCTGCAGTCGAAGATTCTCCATAGAATAGTTGGAGCTCCATACTTTGTTTCTAATGACACATTATATAATGATCTGCATGTTCCTTATGTTCATGAGTACTATGCTGAGCAGTATAGAAAATTCTTTGAAAAGCTGCCAGACAGTGGTAATATCAACGTGGTCAGCATGTATCACCAGGATCTTCCAGGCGTTCCACAAAGAAGGCTAAGAAGGAAGTGGTGCCGGGATGTATTAAATCATAGCTAACGATGGAGTACATACCAGAGCTGTTGCAGAAATAGTGTAAGCAGGCTCTCCCTACCTCAACAACGAACATGGTGTAGGGCAGGGGTATCAATGATACTGAACAATGCAGTGGAGGTAAGCAATAAGCGCTGTGTTCGTAAATAGTAAACTAAAAAAAAAAAAAACAAGGACCAGGTCCTGCGCTCTCCTCATCTGACCCATGTGCGTGTAGTAGAGTGGGATTATCGGTAACGGAGAGATCGTTTATGGTAGAAATAGATATTAAGATTAGATTAAGAGTTATACATAGTTAAGGTAATAATATTATAATTACTACTGTCAATGCTGTCACACCTCGATGGGGGTGATCAGTATAGAGTTATTGATTTATATTTAAGTATTGTTTAAAAAGAACTGTAGCGTCGCCAATAGTGGCCTAAGGGCTGGAGTGGTGTAAAATAAAAAATAAAAAAAAAATAAAAATTCTATCTGTTTGGCCGATGTATGTTTTTTCAGTCATCACAGTTTATTTTATATATGCCACTATGTTCATATATGTTATTATTTCCTTTATTTATAGTAATTATTTTATTTTTTAGTTGATTATTGGTTTTAAAAGCTACTTTTAATCCTTGTTTTTTAAAAACATTACTTAATTTGTATATATTGTTATTTATAAAAGTAAATGTTATCCATCTTTTCTTGTTGTTAATATCATTTTTCTGTTTATATTTCAATTTTGATTTTATTTTATGTGTTAATTTTTCGATTATTTGTTCATTGTAACCATTGTTTATTGCGATTGTTTTTAATATTTTTATTTCATTTTGTTTTTTATTTGAATTCATAGGAGTGTTTATTAATCTATTTATAGCATGTATGAAGTATGAATGTTTATGTTGATTTGGATGGTTTGACATTTTGTTTATTATAGTGTCAGTAGTTGTTTGTTTCCTATATATGTTGTATATTAATTTATCAGTTGTTTTAGTTATTATAATATCTAGGAAGTTTATTTTATTGTTTTCTACTTTTTCCATAGTGTATTGTATATTTTTATGTATTTTATTGAAATCGTTTAATATATTATTTTCAGTTTTTTTTTTTTTTTTTTTTTGTTTTTTTTTATACGTCATACCAGCACAACTTGCTGCAAACAACGGCGATATTGTAGGAAGAGGAACTAATAATAATAAAATCTAATGACTCCAGCGAGACATTAGGTTGTGAGAAGGGAAAAGGAGTAACACAATAAGATAAGAATGTTCAGAGGATCAATTATGGGAATGAACGCGTGCCGTGATTAAGAATAAGTACATGTTATTATGCAAGTAAATTAAAGTGAGGAATTAAGCGATCGGGATAGCATCCCGACACCATTTCCTTCTAAGTCGCCTTGGAGGATTATCTGGAAGACTGTCCGTATGCATCCTACGGATGACAGGATTGCTGCTACACTCGAATTTGTCAAACAATCTTTTGTACTGTGCAATGTGTGCATCACTGACATATGGGACCTTGCGATCATTATGTAACGTCAAATTGGACACGTAAGGTGGAGTAGACGTGATAGTGCGGAGTATCCTGGACTGCTGCTGTTGAATTCTTCGAAGGTTGCTTTTACAAGTACTTCCATACAATTCAATTCCATAGCGCCAAATGGGAGCGATTGCAGCAAGGTAAATGATTCGTTTGGTAGTTAAGTTGAGAGCAGACTTCCGTCCCAAAAGCGGATGTAGCGACTTCACGCGAGCAGCAATGGCTCTTCTGATTTGTGCCACGTGTATTCGCCAAGTAAGTCTCCTGTCCAGGTATATGCCGAGATACCATACCGAGTTGGTTTGGGGAATTTGATGAACACATAAAATCATTTAAAAACAATGAAATAGAAAAATCCACTTATGCCGAGCATTTGATAAAGAATAAACATAAACCAAATTCTATAGAAAAAACAGTCACAGTCGTAAGTAAAATATGATAAAGGTAATGCTATGAACATAGCTGAAAATTACTATATAAATAAACACAAAAGTAATATTCTAAATGATCAAATCCCAAATAACAATAACCCCCTATTTAATATAAAATTTTAAAATATATGTTATATATTTTTATATTTATTTAAACTCGATCATTAAATTTCTTAAATATTATTTATTATAGTCTATGTACTTTACGCTTTTAATAGTTATGACCATTGACTCTATATTTGTTATTTTAAACCTATATTTAAACTACTGTATTCCCTTGTTGACCTCAGTGTGATTTAGAATTTGTATCTGTTCACATATTGGTTTAACTGATGATGGGTTATGCCCGAAAATGTTACTAAGTAAGAAAATTTTATCTTATTAGTTTGTTATAATTGTTTATTATATTTGTTATTATTAACTTACTATTTTATTTGTTCAGTAGTATTTCTAGACGTTAACCAGGCCTTCGATGGGGTCTTACAGTTTATTATATAAACTTAAAAGGTTATTGCCTTCTAATATTTTCAACTTTTATCATCATATCTAAAATACAGAAAGTACCAGATACAGTATAAATCGTGTTCCTCCAAATGGTTTTCAGTAACGCCTCCATACCACCATACAAAGCAACATTCTAGACTCAACTTTGTACTCGATTTAACTGCAGACATTCTAACAACATTGTATTCAACAATTCCAATATATACAGATAACATTTTGATTATAGCCACTGACAGATGTTGTGAAAAAGCTAGCTATCTTGTTGACCAGACGTAGTGGGAAAGTAGTATACTAAATGACGAATTAAAATAAACTCTGAAAAATCTAAAAATGTAACTTTAACCCTGAAAGAAGGCATCTATATAGAACCATTTATTGTGAACAGAACCCGATACCTTAGTTACTTTCGATAAAATATGTTGGTTTATTAGTAGACCGCAGACTGACTCACGCAGTTTCCACACATTTTCAACCTTTGTAAAAAATTGGAAGCCTGTTTCCATGCTATGTACCTTCTGCTCTAAAGAAAATCAACTAGGTCAATACAAAATAGGTTAACTTTATACAAAATCGCCTTAGCACCAAAAGGATGTATGGAATAAGAGTTCTGCAACTTTACTATATGTGTAGGCAGTCGGACACAACGATTTCAGTCGAAAGTTAATTAAAATTGTTTGTAATGCGCCATATTACGTTAGAAATAGAACTATTCATCATGATCCGAGTGTATACACACAGTGGAACAAGTTTATGATGGAATGTATAAAAACTTTCATAAAAACTAAAGACCATTGAAAATTCAATGGTTCAATAAATTCATGGTGTAAAATTGCTAGATAAGCCAGTTAGAAGACTGAAACGTAGCATGTTCTCAACAACTCTGCATAGTAAAATAAATCAGTAGACTACTCAATGAAGCAGTGACTGAAGTATAGATTTTTTGTATATGCCTTAATATGCAGGTACACATTACAAAAAAAAAAGAAAAGAAAACATTTTTATATTCTATTTTTTTCCCCTTAAATTGATATGGTCCATGTGCTGTGTGTAATTGCCGGGATTATTACAGCACATGGATTAGTGCAGAATCAGAAGTGTTTTAATAGGTTAGCCGCTCTAATATGGTTTAGCATATCCTGGACCTGTTTTGGTTCGTTTGACAATGCAACTGTCGGTAAGTTGGGGGTGCCTGCAGGCAGGCAATGTTCCAGAACGTGTTCAGCGGTTGGTGAAATTGGGGAATTGCATATGGAGCAGGCAGAGGGAGGAGATGTTCCTTCTAGCAAATAGTTGTGGGATATTGTTGTGTGCCCTATGCGGAGTCTAGTTAATGCTGCAAACTCTCTGCCGGACATGGATATCGGTGGCCACCAAGGCTCAGTGCTAACCTTAATGGATCGCAGCCATGATGTGTGAGCTGACCACATAATTTCCCATGTCTTTGCCTTATGTTTCTGAAAAAAGGGTGGCCGCAGCTGAGGCAGAGGGGCACCTTCGGGCATTGGACTACATGTTGCTACCTTAGCAGCCAAGTTCACACGCTCATTCCCCGGCACACCGGTATGACCCGGGACCCACAAGAATGTTACCTGTGAGCCAGCCTGGAAAAGCACATTAATGATGCGCTTTATTTTTCGAGATAATGTGTGTGAGGTTTTAGGTGTCTGGAGTGTCCTAATCGATTGCAAGGAATCTGTGATTAGAAATGAATTTCGACGTTGGGGGTAAGACTGCAGATATTCTCTCAAGCAGAAGAAAATACCATACAGCTTCCCCTTCAGCACTGAACAGAAGTCGTGGAGCCGAACCGCATGAACAACTCCCTCCACCTCGTAGGCGCAAGCCACCGGCGAGGACCCATAGAGGGGATTTGCTTTGGCACTATCTGTATACAGCTGTCTGTAGCTGGGGAAAAGTTTCATTTTTTCCGCCACTTACTGGGACGGCAGTGTGACATCCTGGTCCGAGCGATCGCTCAGCAGAGATAAGTCCGCAACAATCGAAGTATCCTCCCAGGGGAGTTCAACATGCTGATGTGCAAGGTCAGAGTTCCAGTTAATTCCTCTTTCCTTAATGAGGGATAGTACACTGGGGAGGGGATCGTTTGGAAAAGACGGTAGTGGGATTTCTGAATTATCGTTGCGGCGTAATTTAGCTTGGTACTAGTAAAATAAATCTCTGAATTCATAAGAATTTCGAATAACCGTTAAGGGTGGGATGCCCGCTAGTGAACAGATTTCCAACGATGGCGACGTCCTATGCACTCCCAAGATAATGCGTATAGCAGTGTGATGGATTGTGTCAAGTAATTTAAGGAGTGCTTTGTTTGATGAGGAATAAACTTGGCACCCATAGGTCAATATACTTAAAGTGAGAGATTTGTACACAGTTAGCAGGAGCTTAGGATCTATGTTATATTTCGGATTTGACAAATATTTTAGTATATTCAAGGATTTCATGCATTGATTTTTAAGATGGTGAATGTGATGTGACCAGGGCAGTTTTTCATCAAACACAAGACCCAAGAATTTAATTGTGTGGAGCAACGGGAGTGGTGAATTCCTTAGGAAAAGAGTTATGTCGGAATCGGGATGACACAGGCGTCTCTCACATACGGATTTTGTCGGAGAGAATTTCAGGCCTTATTTGTTGATTGAAGGATTGATCTTGCATTGGACGGAAGGTTAGAAGGAAGGAATATATTAAGATCATCAATATATAAGCGGGCTGTAACTGGCGGCCGTGTACAATCTGCCATGTCATTTATGTATAATATAAACAATGTTACGCTCAGCGCTGAGCCTTGTGGAATACCATTTTCGATAAGGAAGGAGGAAGATATTTTAGAGCCAATCCTTACTCAGATTGCCCTATCAGAAAGAAAGTTAAGGATAAAATATGCCCATGTTTCCACTGATTCCGGCGTTCTTCAGCTTAGTAAGCACACCATATCGCCATACACGGTCGAAAGCTTTTTCTAGGTCAAAAAAGACCGAATATAAGTATTGCTTTCTATTTTGGGCTGTAAGTATCTGCCTTTGGAGGCTCAGAAGGTGCATAACTGCGGATTTTGATGTACGGCCACCGACCTGGATTGCAGATAGGATCTCCAAAGATTCTAGGACGGAATAGAGACGCCTATTCACCATTTTTTCCAGAGTTTTTGAAAGGTCCGTTTTCTATTCTATTACTTCGTTCATATATAGCTTACTTTTATTTTATTCTTAATTTGGGTTTTTTATTATTTCTCTTTTATTATTATTATTATTACTAGTTTTTAAATTTTTTTTTGTTTCATTTTTTCTCCCCTTTTCTCAAGTATCTGTAGTATTAGCAAATCATTTTATTATAATGGATGGTATTTAACCCTGAAAGTGAACAGTCATGCGCTCTTGTGTTCTAAATACAGTATTTTTTCTATTTTTCTTTTCTTATCTCTTTCCTTTTTTCTGATATGTGTTAAATTTATCTTTTTTTTTTGTACTTTACCTTTTTTTGTTTGGCGGAAAAACCCACCAGTTCCAACACGTCTACAAATTCTTCATTATTGCTAACTGTCTACATGATGGAAAAACCCACCGGTTCAAACATGCCTACAAACGGTAAACCAGCTTTATCATATGCTTCTATCGCTCAATTCGATAAACCTCCTTCATGTGACCAAGCAATCGTCATCCAAGTTAACAAAGATGATAAACTAAAAGACTGTATACAATGTATCGGCACCTTGACACCTCCGATTGATTGATTGATTGAATAAAGTTTATTTACTAAATTTACAAAACAAAGAAAATAACAGTACGTTTAAACATTTTAAATTTTACGCGTATCGAGCAATTTACCCTCGCCAGCGTGCATCAAAAATACATTTATGCTTAAATTACAATATGAAAAAAGAAAAACTTTACATTTGTTATAATATTAGGAAAAAAAACCCAACAAAAAACCTAGCTTCGGAAAAAATAAATAAAGTGTAAGTTGTAAAAAAAGTAGAAGTATGATGGTTATTGGAGTGTCATTGCGCGTGAGTGCTTTAACACCTTGTTTAACGCTTGCGGACGGATCGGTGCACTATAAGATTAAAATAGCATATGTTTAATGCGTTTGTGTTTGTACTTTTTATATTTTAGCTGCAAAGAGGTTCTCGTGTAGTCTCCTATTCTTTTAACAAACACGTGATCACTAGTAGAGCAATCATCAAAGAATTTCTTAGCTTGCGTACGGATTATGTTTACAATAAAGGGCAGTTTTAATACAGCGTGCATACTATTTATGTTAGTATACGCCGGAGCGCTTAGAATAATTCTGCAGCATTTATTTTGGAATCGCTGTACTTTTTGAAATGTAGATCTCGAGACATTAGATCACATTGGCGAGCTGTAAAGGAGCACAGGCCTAATGATAGCTTTGTATAGAAGTAATTTATTTTCTGTTGTTAATTTGCATTTTTTGTTGAAGATGTGCCTCAACATAAAATTTCTTGCATGCGCTTTATTTATAGCGTGATCAACGTGTTTGTTGAAAGTTAGCCGCCGATCTAGGATGACCCCCAGATATTTAACTTCATTTTTAAAAGGGCAGACTTGATTTCCCAGGTTTAATTCCGGGGAAAAAGCGGGCCTTCTTTTTGTAAATAGGATAGCCTGCGTTTTTGCATCATTCACTTTAACTTTCCACTTTGTAAGGTACTTTTTTATTTTTAAAAAACTTTCTGATAATCTACGTTTAATTGTGTCGACTCTAAAAGAAGCGCAGTAAATGGCTGTGTCATCAGCGAATAGCGCTAGCTCGGAGTGTTTAGGTTTAGGAAGATCATTTAAGAACAAAATAAATAGGAATGGACCAAGTATGCTTCCTTGCGGAACTCCCATCGTCGCTGTTTTTGGAGAAGATATAGCGTCGTTAATTTTTACTGAAAATTTCCTTTCTACCAGGTAATCATTTATAAGAGTAATGAGAAATTTAGGGAACTGATATTTAAGCAATTTGTATATTAATCCTTGATGCCAGACGGTATCAAAGGCTTTTTCGATGTCAAGTAATAACAGTCCGGTATGTTTGTTTAGGTTAAAATTGTCAGTTACAAACTCGGTTAGCCTACTTAACTGCATCGTAGTCGACAAATTCCGCAGAAACCCGAATTGGTGGGGGGTGATGATTTTTTTTCGTTACAATGATCTATCATCTTGGAAAGAATAAGTTTCTCCGCTATTTTACTTAAACAGTTTATTAACGAGATAGGTCTGTAGTTAATAGCCATTGCTTGATCCTTTCCTGATTTTGGTATAGAAATAATAATGGACTCTTTCCAGCAGGTAGGAAAGTGTCCCGAAATGATACTAGAGTTTATTATAATAGTTAGATTGATCTTAGCTTTTTCGGGTAGATTCTTAATCATGATAATGGAGATATTGTCTGGACCGGTGGAGTGTTTATTTTTTAATTTTTTTATGATTTTGTTAACTTCATTTGGTGAGAAGAGCTTAGGGTAGTTGGTAGTGACCGTTGGGGTGGCTAGGAACTTCTGTACAGTAGTATTTATTTTGTTTGTGTGCCATTTGGTGGAAGAGTTTTTGTTTTGATTTTGTATATCTAGAAATATGTATATTTGAGAGTAACTCAGTTTTGCCTTTGTTTGTGTATTCGGTCTGATTAGCATGTGTTAAAGGTGGAATAGATGTGTCCGTGCTTTTTTTAAATATTTTTGCTATTTTCCAGATCGACTGGTCTTTTGCACTTAGATTTATTAGTTTGTTATCCCATGTTGTGTTTCGGTATTCATTTAGTTTGTATTTAACTAGTTTAGCGAATAAGTTGTAAATGATGTGAGAGGAATGGTTACGAATCTTTTGGTACTTTTTCCTGACATAGTTTTTAATTTTAATAAGCTTCACTAGTTTTGTTGGTAAGTGCTCTTTACTTGACTTGATTTCGATTTTTGGAATATAAAGATTTGCTGCTTCTACTATTAGGTCTGACAGCCTGTGTGCCTGGTAGTCAAGTAAGCAACCAGCCTTTATTGGACTTCTCAAAATGTTTATATTATTTGTAATATAATTACGGTATTCCGTCCAGTTCGCACTTTTATAGTTAAAAATTGTACGGTTTTCTACGAGTCTGCAAGTAGCGTTTAATTTAAAATAAATTGGATTATGATTAGAGGCAAGGTTGGCTAAAGTTACTGGTTTGGTAATATTATGAACATTCATACTTAAGATGAGATCGATAGTGCTCGGACGTAATTGAGGGTTAGTAGGGTAATGCGTGGGGAAATCAGGAGCGAGAATTTGAAAACCTACCTTTTCGGAAAGATAAACGAGTTTATTACCTGTTTTGTTATTGTAATAGCAGTTCCATATCTTACTTTTGGCGTTTAAGTCCCCAGCGAGGATCACTTTGTTATATGATTTAAATAATATGTCAATATCATAGTCAATATTCGTTTTGTTTGGAAGACAGTAAACAGAGAATAGCACCACTGAAGAGTTTGCAAAATTTATTAAGATTCCAGTAGCTTCAATATTTTTTAGGGATACTGGGGCTGCGAAGGTAGAGTGGTTTAATGAGGAGCGAACCAAAATGGCCACTCCTCCACCTCTGCTGTTACGATCGCATCGGTACACTCTAAAACCAGGGCATTTTAGTGCATGGTTTGAATCAATTTTTGTCTCACTTAGACAAACTATATCGATAGACCTTTCATTTACCAGTTGCCCTAGTTCAAGTATTTTGTTCCTAACCGAGTTTGCATTCCAGGCAATTATTTTAATATTATCAGTACAATTACTCGTCAGCGAAATAGTCCATTAAGGTTTCAATAATTATTGATATTTTTGAGAACATGTCTCTAGCGTCTTTTAATTTAGTGCACATTTTCTTAATTACGTTTATGATTTTTGGTATATTTAATTCTTTAAACGACTGAAATATATCTGATAAATTATTGTCCGTATTAGGTTCGTTACGTTGTGATGTTCGATTTGCAAGACTTTCTGCATACGTTAGATGTCTATTATTTTGATTTTTTATATTATTATAGTTTTTATTATCGCTCCGGAGAAAGTTTTTCCTATTTGACTCCGAATACTTAGATTTGAATGTTTTTGAATTTAGAAACTTTAAGTAGGTCGGACAATCTTTTGAATTAGCTAGGTGTTGCCCGGAACAGTTTGCACACTTAATGTTGCTAGGATTTTGGCAAGTTTTTGTAAAATGTGCTTGACCACGTTTCAAGCAATTTGGAGGTAGATAACAGTTTGTGGAAAGATGTCCGAAAGCTTGGCATTTAAAACATTGAATTAGTTGGTTCTTTGATTTGTACTTTTCCCACGTTACAACGCAATAGCAGAGTTGTTTAATTTTTAGTATATTGCTAATATTTGTTGATTGTGGAAAAGTAACAAGATGTAGGAAGACGTCGCTATTTTCTGAATCTTTTTTGTGAAGTTGAGAAATTTCGTCGTAATTTGTTTCATTTTTTAGGGATTCTTTTATTTCATTTATGTCAAGTGGCAAGTGGCAAGCCTTTTTTTTTTTTTTTTTTTTTTTCTTCCAATGTGCACCTGTAATGTATTAACAATTAGCACATGTGCGGGAGCCTATTAACAGGAATTTATAAGTTATTCAGCAGTAGCTCCTTTGAGCAGTCAGCTGTGTGCTAAGTTGTTCAGGTTACTGATATACTGAGGATATCACGGCACAACCTCCTTCCTAGCCTTCTGCGCGGTCTGTCCGGTAGCGTTGTTGTGAACATTCTTCGAATTAACGGGTTTTCATGCATCTGTAACGCCTGATAAAAGTTTTGATAATTTTGTTGATAAATTTCTGCTACTGTTTTCACGTTCAAGTCATGATGTATTTGTTCATTGCTTACGTAATATGGAGCATTACACATTGACCTCAATGTTTTCGACTGGAATTGTTGAATACGTTTACAGTTAGTTTTTGCGGAAGTACCCCACAGTTCGATTCCGTATTTCCACTTTGAGGCCAGAATTGTATTATATATTAGGACTTTGTTTTCCAAAGATAAGTTAGATTTTCTTCCAATTAAGTAGTATAAGGCTCTTGTACATGCATCGAGGTTTTTACGTAAATGCAATATATGCGGTAGCCAAGTGAGCTTTCTGTCTAAGATTATGCCCAAGTATTTAATTGAATTTAACTGTGGAATTGGTTCAAGTTCATATAGAACTGGTGGACACACTCCTTTGCGTAGAGAGAAAGTTATACTGGCTGATTTTGTTGAATTAATTTTTATTTTCCACTTTGTGCACCATCTTCCTAATACCTTAAGGTGCTGTTGTATTAACTGGGCAGCAATTTCCGGTCTCCTATCCGCAGCCATAAGAAGCATGTCGTCCGCATATGTGAAGACTGATGAATACGCTGTTGTTGGAATATCCGCAGTGAAGATGGAGTACAATACTGGACCAAGCACACTGCCCTGTGGTACAGAGGCTAATATCGGGTACCAATCAGAGTATTCGGATTTGTGACGTATTCGGAAAGTCCTAGCTTCAAGGTATGAAGCTAAGAGAGTGAAAATTTTCGCTGGAAACGATTTTTTAATCTTGAATAGTAGTCCTTGATGCCAGACCTTATCGAAGGCCTGACTCACGTCAAGGAAAACAGCTGCACAGTAACGACCAGTTTGAAAGCAAGAAGAAATCGCATCAACCACCCGATGACACTGGTGGATAGTGGAGTGACGCTTTCTGAATCCGAATTGATGAGTAGGAATTAATTTTGATTCTTGTATCGTTATCTGCATTCTCCGCAAAATAAGTGATTCTAAAATTTTTGCCATTGAGCACAGGAGACTTATGGGTCTATACGACGAAACTTTATTAGCTGGTTTGTTAGGTTTCAGAACCATAATTACCACTGACCTCTTCCAAGCTTCAGGGAAGTAAGAGGTGCGAATTACAGCGTTATACAGGTGAAGGATTTGAATAAGAACACTTCTGTTTAGGTGTTTTAGTATATCATTGGTTATATCATCACAGCCTGCAGCTTTGTTGGCTGGTAAACGCCGAATTTCTTGCTCTACTTCTGTAAGTGAGAATGCTTTAACTGGCGGAGAGGATTCGAGTGGAATTTTTAAGTATTGTTGAACTTGTTCCTCAAAATTTTTGTTTTGCATTTCTCCGTGCGGCTTAAAAACTCCGGATAAGTGCTCAGCAAAGAAACATGCTTTCTCGCGTTCACTTCTAACCCATTTCCCAGAGTCATTTTGCATAGGATAGTCTGAGTTATGTTCTTTCAGGATGCTTTTTGTTGCATTCCAAAGTGTATTGTCTTTTGTGCTTAGTTTTTTAAGATGTATTTGGAAAGATGCATTTTTGTATTCCATGATTTTAGTTTTCATATTGTTTCTTAGAAGATTGTATACTTTACGATTGCTTGGGTATCTGAAACGCTGCCACTTGGCTCGTGCTCTTCTAGTTGCAGCTATGAGCTCGCGAATTTCTGCTGGAAGACTGTGCACTTTACGTTTGTTGAAACTATTTGGAAAATTTGTGGAGTTTTTAGCACTTAGTTGTATGGATTCAGTTAAATATTCCACTCGGCTGTCAATATCTTGTTTTGTTCTAAGAGAAACGTTGGTTAAACAGTTGTTAAGGAGAGCATTAAGTAGATCCCAATTTGTTGTTTTATTCGTTAGCTGCTGCTTAGAATAGGTTTCTATAGGGATAGAATCTATTATTAGTTTAACAGGAGCGTGATCCGAGGATAAGTCCGCCGTGGATTTGCAAGAATGATAATATTTTTTTACACCTTTAGCAATATAGAAGTCAAGTATGTCTGGCAACCTGTTTGCGTGCGATGGCCAGTATGTGGGTTCATCCGAGGCTATAATATGTAGGCCTAAATTTTGAATGATTTTCCTGAAAATTTTACCTCTGGGGTTTGTTAGTCTTGATCCCCAGTAAGTATGTTTAGCGTTGAAGTCGCCTCCGCATATATAATTTCTTCCCATTTTTATTAGATGTTGAGCAACTTCATTCTCAGTTATTTTGTAGCCTGGGAGGCAGTACATTGCTGCGAGTGAAAAATCAAATCGAGAACTGTTTAACGTGATTGAGATAGTTTGAATTTGGGGAGAGGAGCTGGAGTAAGAAAGAAAGTGTTTTATTTCCTTTCTTATTAGAATAGCTGCTCCGCCGTGAGCCGTTTCATCCGGATGACTACAATTGTAAGTGATATAATCAGCTATAAAGAATCTATTATTTGGAGTTAAGTGCGTTTCCGTTATTAACGCTACGTCAATTCGTCCTTGTTTAAGAAAAATCTCCAATTCGGTTTTCTTTCCAAGTATTCCATTTGCATTCCATAACACTACTGAAAGAGATGACTGAGTAACGGTAGCAGGTGTATTCATTTCGCTTGTAATAGATTTTCTATGACTTTAGTGAGGAGATTTATTAATGGAGATATTATTATTTTGAATTCATTTAAAAAGGATGATAAGGAGTCAGAGATTTGCGCTTTCTCAGGACTTTGGTCCAGATTACGTTGTTGCTCTGGCATATGATTTCTTGCTACCTTTGAATAAGTCGGTCTTGTTACTTGGGTAGTGCTGTTTATTTGCGAATTTATTCTGTTTAATGGCGGAAAATTTGCCACACTTGTATTTAGCACCATTTTTATTTTTTTCATATTCTTGGGAGTATGCGTATAAAAAGGATAGTTTTTACTTTTTAGGAAGCTGAGGAGCTTGCTATAGTCTGTTTGATTTTCAGAATAGAAATGTGTATTGTTTCTATATAGTTTAACAGTAGGCGGAGTTCCAAGCAGATTTTTTAAGTAATTCATGGCTTGCATATGGTTGCTAATAATTCCTTTAACAATGATCGGAGGCATTTTATACTTGCCAGTATTTCTAGTATTTACGTTAGCACTGTATTTTGTTTGGCTTTCGTTAACCGAATTTATAATAACGTTATCGTTTACCTCGTCAATTAAATCATCGAGTTGTTGATACGAGTTTTTACAGACGACGGTAAATTCTTCTGCTTTTTGTTTCTTTGTTTTACTCTTTCCTTTGCGACGTTGCTGCTGTTCAAGTTTTCACAAAGAAATAATGTATGCACAAAAAACAACTTTTGTTCATAAAATATGTAAAATTTATATAATTTGAATTAATTCAGAAGTAACTGGTAATTTCATCTCATTTCTTTCATCTATGAATTTCCTTCAGGTGTCAGTTTCATTTATAATTTTCAATATTTTGATCCTTCAATTTGCACGTTATTCATGAGAGAGGAACAGCTACCTTTGGCAAGGATGGAGCAAGAAGCTACAAAAATGTTTAATTCGCATACTTAGGATTTCTGTTAGAATTATTCAAAGAAAGATAAAAAAAATAATAATAATCAAATAATTAAGATAATAAACAGCTGGAATTAAAATTTTCTTTAGAAGTATTGCATTTTTTCGCGTTTCTTCATAAATACTAACTTTTCTACATGTTCATTATATTCAAACTTTTAAGATGAAGGTAGAATTATAGAAACATACTCCGTGGCTACTTTTTTTTCACTTTAATACATATTATTTTCAACTGAACTCTGTAACATTATTCGTAATTCCGGTAAATGAAAATTCCGGCAATTTAAACAAATTAATACAATTCATGATTTATTGTTTTGTCTATGTCTTGTAATACTTTCTGTGTGTATTTATGTATATGTGTGTTAATAGCCAATACAACTTTTAAAATGTTTTAGGACGTTGAGTTAATATTGACACCATATGTTGAAGTGTGGAACGGAAGTATACTCACCTATTCTCCGGCGGCTGGAAAATCAATTTGGGGTGTTTTGTGGACAGTTTCGTATCACGATTTGCTGATGCTCAGCTTGTAATTTCAATTTTTTTACTACATATGTGTTATATAGGTTTGATACCGGCATGGTATTACTTCAGATGTGTACCGTGCTGTTTCAGAGGATTAAATTATGGGAAATTATTTCCTCCATTCAGGTAGTCTTCGTGAGGAGGATCTTTAGGATCAAGTAAGGAATTAAATAATTTAAAAATTTGATAATATTTGTTCCGAAAACTTCATGTTTCCAAAGTAAGTTTCTATTTTTAACTTACTGTTTTCAAGTCTCCCCTAGTGTTCAGTCACCCGTTCATTTTCCATTTGTCAATTTCGATAGGCATTGTAAAAACTTTCATCAAATCTGCTCTCACTATTTAAAAACGCATCTCTTATCGGATCATGGTCATCAGTTTCTTTTAGTTGTAAAAGATATTATTGCTCGACGGACCAACAATGTACCGAACGGGCTCGCCAAAAAAAAAGTCAAAAGAATATACCATTCGCGGAAAACAACAAGATGGAGTCAAGCACCACAGCTTCACCAGGCTTTCTATATGGTAATCGTACAGGCATTCAGCACAATCCATAAGTTGCTCCTGTAACAACTTTTCTGCTCCACATTTCAATCATTTTACTTTTAGCAAACCAAATATAAAACCGTACTTTCTCTTTCTCTCTCTTCCTTCTATCCACTTTTTTGTTCAAGCGAATAGTTGGACTTTAAGTGACCATCTCATACAACAGAAGTAAAAATACAACCTCCTGTAGAAAATTTATCCACAACCATTTTAAACTTCCTTTCACAACATAACACAGCTATTTTATTTAATTCCAAGAACTCTCTATTTCACCTCTTTCAGAAAAGTTTTTCTACGTCAATCAAAAATTCTTCGGATAACTATAATTTCTATTTCATGACAACAACTTAATTATTCTCCTTTATACTACTTTCCTTTTCCTTCTTCTTCTGTGTCTTTCTGCTTTTATATGTGATATTCTTCTTCTTCATTCGAATCTATTGATCTCTCAAATTCCTCTATTCATAAAATACAATCTATTTATAATGTCATTCAGTGGAATTTCCATAGAATTCAAGTAAACAGACAAGCTTTAAGTAACCTGTATGATACAATAATGTACTTATCAAGTTCTATTAATGTTCTCTTTTGGAACTACCATATAGCGCGATCGGATTGGGAAGACAGCCATAGTAAGACTGCTATCCTTTTTATTCATTTTACAAATTCATAATCCAGCATTATCTTCAACAGGAAATTCAACTAATCCAAACTTTATTTCTATTTCTATTTCAACTAATAATAATATGCTCACTGAAAATTTTGTATCCGTATATATTACTTCACATTATAATCTTAAAGACTTTCCTTTATCCGCCTTTTTTAAATACCTACCTCATCTTTAAGTAGCTGGTGGCAGTTGAAACTCTTATTTTCCTGTTTAGAGATACTTTAAAGTCAACAAAAGCAGCCCAGTTCTGCAAAACATATTAATTAATCATAATATAGTCGTTCTTAACGATCAATCATTCGCATTCATCTGTAATACTCAACTTTTAGTTCCATAGATCTTACTTTCTCTTCTCCAAATATAAGTTTAAGATGCGCTTAGAAAACTCTAAATGGAATTTTTAGTAATAACGAGGATCCACCCAAGTTTTTCTTATTTGTTTTCTTGTCAGAATTGATATTAATCTCTTCGATTTTCCTTATTGGAATTTTCGATTTCTCAACCCTTCCTTTTACCGAAATAGTTACTTCTATTCTAACCTTAACTTCACTATTTTATAAAATCTTTTTGAGGCGAGATAAGCGAGTCCATGCTTCTTCCTTATGTTAAAACGCTGACTATAGCATTGACTTTCAAAACAGTACTCTTCTTTTAGAGCATTGTATGCTAATCATTCTATGACTAACTTTCTGCCTTACCAACAAGGCAACGCCAAGTCCAGATCTATCCTTAAATCCTCAAAGAAAAAATTTTTGATAAAATTTTATTCCTCTTTTTCCAAATCGATTTCTCTGTCCAATATTTGAAAAATGGATAGATCCTTTATGACACCTTTTTTCTATCAGTCTTATTTACCATGATCTCCTAAATGATAGGTTAAATCCTCTTGTTAATTGTTCCTTCTTTAGAAGAATTTGAAGGGTTATCTCCTCTTCCGACTTTTCCACATTTTCTTTCATCATTTTTCAATATTATGGAACTCTGTCATTCTTTTTCAAATTAAAATAAACTAGTAGGATATAAATGGGGCTTCTGGGCCAGTGGGCGGGGGGATGACGAGGGAAGAGTGACGTCACACCCCAACTACCCCTATTCTGGCCCAAAGGTCGCCCAACTACCCTTATCCCAGCACAATGGTCACCCAACTACCCTGATTTTTAAGTCAAATTAACCCAACTACCCTTTAAAATGCCAAAAGTCACCCAACTACCCATATCCCAACCCAAAGGTCACCCAACTACTTCTATCCTCAAGCAAAATTTAACTCAAATGCCTTTAAAATCAGTGAAAACTAACCCAACTACCCTTTAAAATGCTAAAAAGTTACACAACTACTACTATCCCAACCCAAAGGTCACCCAACTACCCCTATCTTTAAGCAAAATTTAACCCAAATGCCTTTAAAATCAGTGAAAACTAACCTATCTACCCTGAAAAATGCTAAAAAGTTACCCAACTACCCCTATTCAAGCCCAAAGGTCACCCATCAACCCCAATTTTTAAATTTAACCCAACTACCCTCTCCAGTAATATCCAACCCCTATTTCACACCCCACCCCTATTCTCCTGAAATTATTTAACGTCTAAGCCACCCCCTACCACCCAACCCACACCATAACCCAACCACCCCCTTCCACCCCATGTACCCACTAAGCTCCATCCTTCACACCCCATAGCCTGCTCAACCATAACACAAAATGTGATGAATGTGGTAGATACTAATAATACACACACCATCACACACACACACACACACACACACACACCAAAATTGACTATACATTAGTACTATCTATTATCTTTTCCCCAGCAGCACACTCCTATACACATTTCTCCAGCTTTTTGATTGATGCTTCCTCTAGTTGACTGAGTGGTTTGCTAGTGGATGAAATAACAGGATGTATAAACAGTAACATGATGTATAAACAATAACAGGATGTGCAAATGATAACAGGATGCAGGTGTCTATTAACAAATTTTGCAATTCCTTTGTTTCATTATAATATTTAACACTCACACATGTCCGCTCTTTTGTTCTTTTACAAATTCAAATGACTAATCACATTGAGGCAAATAAAGACAATAGCACCCATATAACCTCTCAGAAAGTATAAAACATCATATATTCTTGATGGAGGCCTTAGTCGTGGTTGTACTACTATAGTGTCAAGTTGTTTATGCTGTTAACGCTAGTGTTAAATTTTAAAGTAATAAATGGCTAGTTCATCATCCTCATTGAAGTATTCAACAAGTAAGAAGCAGCCAAGGACTGCAGAAGAGGAAATTGAAAAATTTTATAAAAAGTCTAAATGGGACATGTCGTTTCTGCATATACCATCGCCAGAACCAGCTGTATCATCCCAATTTCTCGCCGAAAGTATATTTACATACAACATGCAAAATGGAGAAAATGCTCATGCCGCTGCAACAGCTGCTGCAGAAGCTATAGAAAAGGAAAGAAAAGAGGCCGATGATAGAATCAAAATGCCTTCGCCGCCACCACCTCCAGCACCAACATGGATTTCACCAGTGCATTGAGAAAGAAGCCCAATAGGAGTAGAGCTGCCACAGGAAATAGTTAAACTACGCTCAGTAATTTATGTAAAGGATCCATCAGATAGTGAAAATATCAACAGTTTCCTATTCGCTGTATTAGCCAAATTTACAAAAAATCCATTTAGCATGACGCAATATGGCGTGCTGTGTAATATCTATGACTGGAGCAACATTCAGCTACCTATTCGCACTATGGAGGATATATGCAGATTTGAAAGTGACAATGAAGTAGCGATTAATTTATATAAACTTGTAATAAATACAGATTCAGAAATTATCAGAAATGTTATTTACAATAACAACAAAGTCAATAAAATCACAACAAGGGAGAAAAACATCGCGCCACATCCGCCCTTGTGTCTCTGTGTGTTTAATGAGCTCATAAACACGACTATAGCATACATAATTGTAACAGCAAAGGATAAAATCAGTGTGTTCGTTTAAAAAATTCGTTTACAGATAACTTCCATGAAGAAAAATGTGTTTGAGTCATTTCCTTGTGTTGAGCAAATTATTGAAGAGATCTCAAGTGATCAATCAGTGAAAATTGACGTTGAAATTTTTAATATGATTGCAGGATTGCAAAATTTGAAAGACCAACTATTAAATTACTTTCCAGAAAGCAAATCTGAAAATGATGATGGACAAAGATGGATCCTTAATCCTTTTATGGAAAAGCCATTAGAACTAGCTAAACTTACTACAACGATGAAAGAAAAACTCATAGATCTTACGTCTGACGGGATGCTTAAAATAGAATTTAATTCACAGAAGATTGACGAATTCTGTATGAGACGAAAAGAAAAATACCCAGAACTTTCTAGGGAAGCTCTGAGATTTATAGTACCATTTGCAACATCCTACATGTGTGAATTAGTGTTCTCATCAATGGTACATTTAAAAAATAAATATAGAAACAGAAAAGGACTTAATCGTACATTTCCATGACATACCGTATAATACAGAAAAAAATATTGTTCTTTGTTCATTTTGTAAAGAATTAAATGAAAGAAACAAGTTAAATTTTGCAACAAAATAAGAACAAACATTTATTGAAACAATGTTCTGTAACTGGAAAAAATGCAATTGCAAAATTCAAAAAAAGACATGAAAGCAGTCTCATGCATAAAGAATCTTTGATGAAGAAAGTTTTTGAGAGTTCTGGTGTCAATATAAGCAGTCAAATTTGTTCAGCTAAAATGAAAAAAATAAAAAAAGCTCGATTCAGACTATTAAAAATTATTTTCACATTGAGTTACTTAGCTATGCAAGGTCTCAAAATTCGAGGTCACAAAGATGATTCCAGTAACTTCTTAACTTTACTGAAACTCCGAAGTGTAGACTGCGAAGAATTAAAAATATGACTGAAACAGAACACATATAAAATGGTGTAGCGATAAAATTTAAAATGAAATTTTACTTATTATGAGTCAATTTATACAGAGAAAATGAATTGAAAAACTAAAAGAAGCAGATTATTTTGCTATACTAATGGATGAAAGTTTTGATGTAGTTAAACAAGAACAAATTAGTGTAGTCATGTGTGTTGTAAGTAAACATTTTGAAATTGAAGAGTACTTTTTAAGATTTTACAGTACTGAATCTAGAAAATCAAAAGTTTATTCAACTTAATTGTTGGTGTTCTAGCGCGGTATGATATATCGGTTTCAAAATGTAGAGGTCAGTGCAGCAGTCAATATGACAGTCATTCACAGTGGCGTTCAAGTTAGAATTTTTTTTTTTTTTTTTTTTTTTTTATACGAGTAGTTAGTGCCTATATGGCTATTACTCGATTAAAGGTCATTTATATATCATTGATTATTTTTGTTTTAATAATAAAATCAATAAGCATTTGGAGGTTGTTTATGTCGAGGATATTTTTTCTCAGTTGATTATCGCGATGATGTTTGTACTTCTGGCAGGTTAGGATAATGTGATGAACTGTCAGCGGTACGTTGCAAATGTCGCATAGGGGCGGTGGTTGATTGCTCAGTAGATATGAATGAGTAATTTTTGAATGCCCAAGGTATATTCTGTTAACCACTGTTTCCAGCTTCGGTGAGCAGACATTACCAATGATTAGCGGCCAAGCGTCCACGCTTTTCTTTGAATATCCAAGTATACTTGGCCGGGCCTGGAACCGCTGATTCCACGAGTGTAAGATTTCCTGACTGTACCACTGTGTAAGGTCTTCCCCCAGCATTATCGGAAGATATGTTTGAGTTAGCCCTCTTGCTGCATGATTCACGATGCCATGGCCATATATTCCTCGATGACTCGGGATCCAAACGAAAGAGATACAAGTGTTTCGTTTATTTAATTCAGTAATGATAAGCAGCATTTGGTCCGCCGTTGCCACAGTCGAATTCATCGCTTCAATATACTGCAATGCTAAGACTGAATCGGTCAGGATCGTATACTGGTCAAATGGAAATTCCGATATCTGCAGCAAACATTGAAGTAAGGCTAACATCTCGGCCGCAAGGACTGATGTCATATTCGGCAAGCTGAAGGAATATATCCTTTTCCCGACGGAAAAGGCACCTCCGACATTTGATGATGTTTTGGACGCATCAGTGAAGCATAGAATTGAATTAGGCTGTTAATTAGAGTCAAGGGAAGTTTTCGCGCATTGTATGGCACATGCGTTAATCTTGTTATTCAAGACGCAGTTAATAATGTGAAATAGTGAACAAATATTTTAAGCTGTTTAAGAGAAATAATAATATTTATAAAGGATTCGCCCAAACGTTTGTTATTTTTTCAGAATATAAAAGAAAAAAAGAGAAACTAAAAATTTAAAACTATTTTGTCCACATCTTTGGTCTGTTCGTTTTAAGTCAATTTCTTCAGTTTTAAATAATTTTTTTTTTTTTTTCAATTCTCCTCCTCACCTTTTTTATATGCGCCGTTTATAACTACTAAGGTCATTACAGCACATATATGGAAGTAACTTATATGTGTTCGGTCACACCACTCGTTCTAACGACGTTAGTTGTAGTATTTGCCAGACAATCCTGTATGTTATTGAGTAGGCTATGTTGCGTCCTGAACGTGGCGAACTTTGGGCACGTGAGAAAAATGTGTGGAACTGTCGGTAAACCAGCCTGGCCGCAGAAGAGGCACATAATCAGCTCTTCAGAAATGTATGAATGAATTGTCATAAACGAAAACAAATCAGATTCGGGCGAAAATACGTGGTTTTAACACTGCTTTACAATTATTTGAATTTTTATTTATTGTATCATTATTGTCTAAAAGTTTTGATAAAACAGATAGCGTCAATACTACATTGTAGAAAGAATCATTAAATTTTAGATGCGCTCATCAACTAATTGAAACAATGTATTTAATTTTATGATGTATGAGAAATGAATTTAATACATTTTGGACAACAGACGTACAAAATTATATGTAGAAAGTCCCATAATGACACGGAAACGAAGAGTACCTCAAAAATTAGATAATAGTAACAATACAGATATATTACCATTTGAAAACTGTAAGGATTTATATCGTCAAATTTATAATGAAGTATTTGACCAATTACTTAATTCTGTAAAAAAAGGTTATGAATGTTAGGAAAATTGAAGAATTTATTTGTTCAGGTGAAAACATGCCAGATAATTTTAAAGAACTGTATAAAAACGATTTTAATTTTGAAAAACTTCTTATACAACAAGGAATATTTTAGAATATTAGGGAAAATATTGAAAATAAAACTGATCCAGAAGTTGACGATTTAAAAAGTGTAATTAATTTATTTAAAAAAAATGAACATTATGTTGAGGTTCTACCTGATTTAGTAAAATTAATTAAATTAACACTGAAGAAAGTTAATTTTATTAAACTCCTCTGAGAGAACGGTGCCTTCTATAGCTCAAACTTAAATTTGAATTTGATATAATACGTTTTGAACAAAATTACTGTGTTATCGATACTGCTTATATTCTTTCTCATCGGTAAATGCAGCAAATAATTCTATCTTTGTTATTTAAAAATATTACTCATTTGATTGAACAACGAGTTATATAAATATTTTAAAATTTCCAATATAATGGCTATCAATAAACATAACTATATCAATTTTTAAAAAATCGTTGTTTACTAAAAAATCTTAAAATTTTAGAAGAGCACAAAATTCGAACTTTGAAGACAAAGAAGTGCGTATTGAAACAATTCATGGCGCGGTACTGTGTAGCTGTTCCCAGCTTATTAACTTACCGGAGTTTGATGAAAGAAGCAGTGAAATATCAGCTCGATACATTGATGTGACATTAAAAGGTGCTACAGAAAATAAATTACCGATGCAATTTATAAAATATTTAGAAAGTTTCAAAAAATCAAATATGTAATATTTTAACTTTTTAAACAGTAATGTACCTTATGAAAGTGTATAATTAAAGCTATTTCGATTTTGTTTGTATGAAATTAATTTAAAACTGAAAACGGTCAAAAAAAAAAAGAAGAAAAAAATTACTTAAAAGAAAAATGGTTCAAATTATACGGAGGTATATATTCAAAGGAATGGAAAAAGCATAGCAGGGGCAACATTAAAGAAAAGTGATATCAAACTCGAAAGAAAACAACTGTGACCAAAACGAAAATAATATATAGTAGTGATCACTAGATTTCGGATTTTACATATAATGCATATTTTTTTCGCTTGTAGCTAACGCTTTGAGATTTCGTATCTGCGTGTTTCAAGGGTTATATATTCAAAATGCACTAATTTAATAGTACATATAAATGCAGATGTTGGACGTTTCGTGCATATTTTTCACATTTTGAGGATTTTTACACATTTTTCATAATTACATATAAAGAAAACACATTCATAAACGTACACATACACATACAATTATATATTCGAAACGATAAAAAAGTCGGAACAAATGTATAAAATTTTTAGCTTTACTAAAAAAACAAGGTGTTGTCATTTTTTTTATTTTTTGTCAAGTCCATTGTTCGATAATAGCCTCTTGCTATTATTTAAGGAACTACGAAAAAAAAAGAAACGTATTTTCCTTGCTGGTCGTGTGACTACCATTGCTATATCTCTTTACAGACAGGATATCTTTCTGCAAATAAAAGTCGTTTTGTTTCCTTTATAAAAGGAAATAAATTTGACAGAGCAATTACATTCCGACTTTTTAGGACTTTATATTTATATTGTCAATTGCCTGTACTGAACAATAGTGGAAGCAAACAAAAACAAATATTCTTAACCAACTTTTTTCACGCTAATATATGACTGATTTCTTCCATCTCTTTATCCAGCCAAATCTACTATTCCTGTTTTCCAATTTTCCCTCCATGCAACGTTCAACTCTTTCTGCAATCTGTCGCCTACGTTTTGGGCAAAATTTTCTTCCTGCTTCCTTATTTCGCTTCTCTTTAGCCCCCTCTCCTCTCTGTCCCCTACACCCTTCCTCTCGCAACTTTGTAGGTGACGCTAATCACATTTTGTTTGAGTGCACCTGTATCGCTTTCGAACATTCTTCGTTTTACTCTTCTCTTCTGTGAATTGGTCTTCCAACTCCGTATTGTGCATCTTTTGTTCTCTCCTTGCCATCACCCTCGGTCATTCCAGCACTTGAGTCTTTTCTATCCTCCATATCTAATCTCATAAATATCTGATTTGCTTCTCATCCTTTTCTCTTTTCTTGGGCCAATGTCTTTTTTGACGAACCAAACAGATTTTTAGGATTCCGTACGTATAATGCACAAAATTCTATTAAAAAAAAAAAAAGGATTGACCGCTGGTTAACAGTACTACATTATCTTCAACCTTATGATAGGTAACTGTCCTTTGAACCATGCACCTGATATATACATATATACACACATGTATTAATGGCTACGCCATTTTCGCCAAGGGTCATCAGGAAAAATGTCCTGTCACGAAATTTGTCCCAAAATTATATTGTATCGTTGTTGTAAATAAAGATTTCTTAATTCTATGTAATGAAAGTTAAATGTGTAATCAAGATTTTTTTTTGTCGAACGGTGTAGCCAATGAAATTTACTCTTCTATAAAAATTAGAGAAGAACTAGACCTGTGGGAGAAGGGGGCTTGCCCCCTTCTGAGTCCCGAAGGGACGAGTTTATATATATAAATATATATGTATACATATGTATATACACACATATATAATATATATATATATATATATATATATATATATATACAGATACACATATACAAACACAACTTGTGGCACAAATTTGATCTAGACATGCTCTCTTCGATATAGTATATCATTTCCAGTTTCGATTTAATCAAATGGAGTGTCAAATAAAACCGAAATCTCATGTACTTCATACGAAGTGGCTGCATTTAAATATTTATCAAATGTGACTTGTGATGTAGAAAGATCATTTTTCGAAATTCATAATTTCGGTGTTGAAAATTTAGAAAAAATTTTTATTGCTAAATGTAATAGTTTATAGTTTTTTTTTTTTTTTCTTGCGCGCCGTGTACAGCAGCTAGGCTAGGAATTTTATAAAATAGGTTTAGCGATTTGAAAAGATCGAGAAGGGATGCGACGGATAGCGAATCCTAGGATAGGAGTGATCAAGGGGGATATTGCGGAGGGAAGCTAGAGTATAGATTAAGGATCTTTGGACAATCGATTAGAAGGTGAGGGATGGTGATAGGAACTTCACATCTGTCACATATTGGTGGAGCAAGCTTCTGAAATATATATGCATGTGTGAGGATGGAATAACCGAGAGGAATGCAGCACAGCACCGCTTAATCCTTTCGACCTTCTGGCTGATATTTCCAATCGCTAACTGATGGTTTGACTGCATGTAGGTATGATGGATTTTGTTGTTCTGCCCATTTTTTCTGCCATTATTTCCAAAAAAGGTTTTTACTCGCTTCCTTGATATCACCGAGTGGAATCTGAATTCGTGGAACCAGAAGCATTTTTGATGCCTCTTTGCCTGCATGATCAGCCATGACGTTCCCTGGTATCTTTGCGTGATCAGGATCCCACTGGAAGGTTAGCCTCGGGGTGAATTATGAAGGATTATATTTATGAAGTCAGCTATCGGATGGCTTGATTTTTGTAGTATGCATACATATACATTATCCGATTGAAATGAGGTTAGATGTTAGTTTTGGGTACCCAGACATAAAATAGAAGTTATATTTTAATTTCTTCATGTAAATTTAAAAAAATGGGTTATCAAAAGGTACAGTGTAGTCTGGAGATTCAGATTACTTTCCGGGGGCAGTAACAGAGTTTGTGGTTAATTTTCAATAGTGAAATAATATATTTGAGTTATGTTTTGAAAACAGATTATCGGAAAAGTACGGTACAAGACAGGAGGTGGGGGGACGGATTATCAGTCAAGTACATTAATAGGGACTTCGGATTTAGGTAAATTATGAGCTCTCGGACCGCGCAACTTGGATTAGATTTTAAAAATTTAGTCAGATTATCGGAAATGTATGGCGAGAGAGGAGGGAATTGAGTAGAATTCTAGGACCCTGGAAGAAAATTGGAGTTAATTTCGGAACTCTGATACTGGAAATGGAGTTAGCTTTTGCCCCCTGCATTGAGTATTTCGGTTAATTTTCAGCGTGTGCACATGGTTTTGGGATCAAATTCAGACCCGCCAAAATAGTCTTTAACGAATTACTGACATATTGAAAGAATTAGCGGAAGATTTTAAAAATTAGCAGCAACTTGATGGAAAAAAATTTCGGTTTGAGTATGATTTCAATATTCGAAATACTTATGTATGTAAATCTGCATTCTCTAATTTGAATTACATTAAAAATAAATACTGACCCTGCCCCTTTAATACCTATATTGCTTCTTCTTCAGATACTGACCGTAACAGAACTTTATGCAAACATTCCAGTTTTGATTTCAATAACGATGAAATTCCAGTCGTCACATTAAAATGTTCTGGTCTTTATTTGGCAAGTAGGTGAATATTTTTTTAAATTTTATAATTCATTTTTTAATCTGTAAATGTTTCGATATTTGTATGCTTATACAGCATGTGTGTGCCTGATTTAGAGAAAGTAAACAATTGAGTTTATGTGGCTTACAGTTGTATTATTAAGGAGAAGAATAATGCCCGAAAATATGAATAAGAGATGCAAAAATGAGTAAGAATTTTGATATGTAAATAAAAAGTTATGAAGTATCTAATTTTGACGGAAAACACAAATTTTGAATGCTGTTCTACTTAAAAAAATTACTTAAAATATAATGCAGTCCGCCGTAAAGAAACATTTAAATTAACTAGTAACAACTGGTAATGTTTGAATTACAGCACCAATGACTATGTATACTTGTTAACTTTTATATCTGATGATTATTTGCATAATAATGTTGATTATAAAGTATATTTCTGTCTCACAAAAACGTTGCAGTCTTTTCTTTGTTATTAGTTCCATCCAATAATTGAATGAAATCAGAACAAATTTATTTCATAAAAAATAAGATAAATATTCAATGTAAATTGATAGAACGATGATTCGAATAACGAATACCTGCAAATTATTCCTTTTAAAGCTTTGTGTTACTCAAATCCAACCCAGCTGAACTGACAATATTTAGAAAGTATTATTGCAATTTAGTGTGATAAGTTAGTAAAAGAACGAAATTCTAGAAAAAAAAAATCGGTTAAAACATGTTTTGTAACTAACAAACGTGTAAATTACAAAGTGGTTGTAGCCATTGACGGTTCTTTTCCTATTTTTATTAAACACTATTTCACAGTGGAAAATTACTTAATCGCTTTTGTTTCTCAACTTATTTCTTTACTTTTTTCTTTTCCCCTACAAAACACGCATCAAGTATTGCCGAGTCGATTTTTCTAATTATTTTAATTTTTTTATGAGCCGCTCGCTTTATTATTAAACAGAACAAGAAAAGCTTCTTGCTTATTGGTTTTATTAAAATTTTTACGAAAATAATATTAGTCCAGTGTTTTGAAGATTGAAAATTTTTCTAAACGAACTAAAAAAAGAATAGAAGTTAGCCGACAGGATGTTTCATATACTGAACATTCTGTGAGTTAATTTAAAGATTACCATAATTTACATTTACATAATATTAAATTCAAAACAAAGATATTTAATTTTTAATTTGAAATATCGTATACATTTCTCGCCCAGTATTAACATAAATGTGTTTATGTTTAAAAATTTTTGCGCCTTTGCTTGTCATTTTCGATATTTCTTTGAAACCAGGGTTGGATCGCCAAGGAATTAAATATATAATTAAAATCGTAGATAATAGAAAAAACTTCAATAAATGTATCCTCAAATAAATTTGCTAGATACGAATAAAAAAGAAGGATAATATAAGGAATATGTATCAGAAGCAAATTCAATCCAGTTATGTTACACTTTAAATGACGTAGAGTTAATAGTTTGTAATTTTTTAAATACGGTTGACTATACGTTAGCAAAAAAATAAATAAAATGAAGAAAACCGACAATACATTTGACCGATTATTAATATTAATAATTTTCGTCCGTTTCGTATCATTATTGCTAACAGAACTCTTAAATTTACATCGCGAAAGTCTGTTTATCAGTATTTCACGCTGAAGTCGTTATTTCAAAAAAAAAAAAAAATAGAAAATATTTTAAAAAAGCGAATAACCAAATAAAATCATGTAAAATATGTGTTTTGTGATTATATATGCATATATAACATGCTATACGCGCGGAAAAACCAAATCGCTAACGAAGAACGGTATTTTTTGGACGGAATTTCTGATAGCAGTATTTGGTAACTCGTGTTTCTCACTAATACAGATGATAACGTTTAACGGACGATACCTGAAAATACCGTAGGTGGTCTGTAAAAAGTTCTGAGTTCGCCTGCGCCCGAAAGAGGCTGCGCCCGATAGAGTCGCGCCCGATAGAGCTGCGCCCGATCGATCGCGCCCGAAAGAGGGTGACCCACAACTGCAACATCTCATTTAGTAAAGATGCAAAAGGAACAGTCGTTCAGATTATTACTCCCGCGCCACGATACATTTCGAATTTAACGTTGCACACTGATTTGCAGGTGCCATTTCTCAAGGATATTTATGTTGAGCAGTACAGAAAGTTTTTTTAGAAGCTGCAATGGAGCTCAAATTCGAGCATCAGCCGTATGTATTAACCAAATATTCCAGGAAATCCGCCTAGACGTTTTAAACGAAGAAAATAGTGTCGGGATGCATTTCCGATCACCTAGGAAACTCGGATTGTCATCTACATATCACTGTCGCCCTGATGTCATCTCTCTGCGACTAAGTGTCTGATCTTTCTTAATCCTAGTCTGTTGTCCCACTGGAGTCGCCGGATTAATCATCGTCCTTCCTATTCTTCTCCTTTGTATTTCTTACTCCCTATTCCTCTCCTTTACTCCTCTTTAAGCATGTCTAACGATCATCATTGCCTATGGTTTTTCGGCATAATGTATAAAAAAATAAATAAACACAGTTTTAATTAATATAGAATGAGATGATGTTGTGTACATGAAGGTATATGCATATGTATTAATTTATATGTATGTAAAAATGCGCATTTGTGTTTTTATATGTGTACACAGATGTTAAATAAGTTAGTTTAGTAATTAATAAAGTTATTAACTTAATAATAATCTTTAAAGTAAATAATATTATCTATCATTTCGTCGACAAGAAAAGCTTGACGATACGTATAAATTTCTAAAACCTATACCATGTATTATTTATCAATACGAAAAAAAAAATCGAGTTTTTAAAAGAATCGAATTACTTTTTACGGACGATTTTTTTCTTTTTTCTTTTTTCTTTTTATTTTGCCACACCAATCGAAGATGACTACTATTGGCACTGCTGACACTTAAAAAGAAAAACAGAAATTTAAGAATATTATCTCTTCTCCCAGCGGATCAGAGACAACAGCGAAACATACGATAGCTACAGCGAGACTTACAATAACTATTAACCAATGCTGTCTTATATAAATAAACGCATAATAAAATTTATATAGATTAATACGTAACGTTAAACGATTATGCGGAATGCTACATGACGACATATATGCTGTTGTGAACGTTCCCTAGTTATCCGTTTGTCAAAACGTCTCTACACCATGTCCTTCTCAGTCTCTGGCGTGTGCAACCTGGAAGGTTCATCCGCCTCATGCTGGCTATATTCGGGTTATCGTTAACTGCCAATTTATTTTAGAACTTGATATGTAGTTCTTTGTGCACATCTTTGACCTACGGAACGTTTAGATCTTCATGGAGGGTTTTATTTGACACGTAATACGGAGCGTTAACCATCTGCCTTAATATTCGTGACTGCAGTTGCTGTAGTCTTCTGATATTGCTCACTGCTGAAGTTCCGTATACTTCAAGCCCATATCTCCAACATGGGGCTACAACCGCCATGTACACTAGTCTTTTACACCTTAGGGTGACCTTAGATTTTTTATTAAAAATACACCCTAGTGCCTTGATTCTGGAAATGACTTTTTGTCTGCTGTTTGCAACTTGAGCTCCCCAAGTAAGTCAACGATCCAGTACCAATCCTAGGTATTTATTGGTGTTGCAATTAACCAGCGTTTGCCCATTTAAGTATAATGGAGGGCAGTTCCCTCTATTCAGCGTGAAGGTGACCTGCTGGCTTTTTAAATGATTAATTTTAATTTTCCATTTACTCGCCCAGTCCTGAATTTTATTCAGGTGTTCTTGAACTAGAACCGAAGCGCAAGTCGGATCCTCATGCGCTCCCAGTATACACGTGTCATCAGCAAATGTTGCGGCTACTGTTGTTGTTAAAGTTGGAATATCTGATATGTAGATCAGATACAGTAGTGGTCCTAAAATACTGTCTTGCAGAACAAAGGCTCTAATAGCAAATTTGTCCGATACAATTGAGCTAACTCGAAAAGTTCTGTCCGATAGGTATGCTGACATTACCTGGAATATATCATTTGGTACCACTAGTTTAAGTTTGAACAGCAGACCCTGATGCCACACCCGATCGAAGGCCTGCTCAATATCGAGAAACGCCGCACAGCAATACCATCCTCTTTCTAAGGTTGCTGCTATTCTATCAGCTGTTCTATGGGCCTGATGAATAGTAGAATGGTTAGTGCGAAACCCAAACTGGTGACTTGGAATAATATCCGCTCATGCAAAATCATTTCGAATATTCTAGTTGAGGTATTCAATAGACTGTTCGGCCTATACGAAGACGGTTCGCTAGGATTTTTATTCGGTTTCGAGATTAAAAGGACAATCGAATCCTTCCAACATTTTGGATAGTAGCCCGATCTTAGAATGGCATTGAAGATGTAGGTAGGCATAAGAATTCCCTTATGCGGCACCTTTTTCAATATTTTACCAGTAATAATATCCTCTCCTGGAGCTTTTCTTCCCAGCATTTTTTTAATAATAGCCTGTACCTCACTTGGCAGAATTCGTTTGGTCGGGAGCGTTAACTGCGTGGGTGCGCATAGGCCATCACTAACTATTTTATCATTATTACCATTGCCTGTGTTTTGATGCGGTTGGAATGTATTATGTAGATGTTCGCCAAACACCGCGGTCTTCTCCTTATCCGACTTAGCCCACTCACCATTTGACTTTTTAATCAGGTGCGACTTTTTTAATTTTCTAAGGTACGATTTTGTCGTTTTCCATATCGATCTGTATTCTGGATTAAGCGAAGAAAAGAATTCAATATATCTATCGTTTTTATACGCATCTATGCAGCTTATTATATTCCCCCTTATAATATGGTGTTCTATTACGTTGCCATCTGACACGAACATTGCTAGTTTTATGTATTAATAATCTAATTTGAGGATAACCCTGTTTGAGCTGGAGTAGCTGCCCTACAAGAGTTCTGGATATTTAGTGCAATAGCCTGGACAGCTGTATCAATATCCTCGGGACATTTTAGGCGCACGTTTAAATCTATGGATTTATTTACT
Source organism: Icerya purchasi (assembly GCA_039619475.1). Lineage (NCBI taxonomy): Eukaryota > Metazoa > Arthropoda > Insecta > Hemiptera > Monophlebidae > Icerya > Icerya purchasi. The sequence goes on from CM077116.1 coordinate 69,958,817, forward strand.
TCGTTAGCAAAAGTTAACCAGTTCGTTCTAGAGCTTGTAAGTCTTGAATGCTGATGAGCGAGCATTTGTTTCACACCAAAACACGCGATGACTGGAGCATGGTCCGAATTTAATTGCGGCTCCATTTTGCAGTCCACATACAAATGATCCAATCCCTTTATTATTATAAAGTCGAGGACACTTGCCAATCTATTGGCGTGCGCAGGCCAGTAGGTTGGTTCCTCTGGCGCGACTATATGCAGGTTGTTGTCTTTAATTACTCTATTTAACATAGCTCCTCTACGGTTATTTTTGCTGCAGTTCCAGCTTGTACGTTTACCGTTATAATCGCCCCCTGTAATGACTTCGTCATTTAACCCAAGTATTATATGCTTGACTCTTTCTTTAGGTAAAAAAACCGCAGGATGACAATATATCGCTGCGACTGCGCAGTCGAAGTTGCTAGTCTTCAAATTAATAACCACCAACTGGTAAGCAAATGTGCTTTCAATGTGGGTTAAGAAACGTTTCACGTTTGACTGAATTAGTATAGCCGCTCCTCTATGCGCTGTCCCATCCGGATGTGACGCTCCATAACAAGTAAATACTTTAGTACTTAAGTTAACATTATTAACTAGGTGCGTTTCACTTATCAGCGCTATATCTATCCTATTCCTATGTAGGAATATTTCAAATTCATTGATTTTGGATCTGATTCCATTAGCGTTCCATACCATGATTGCTAAAGTATTATTTATTACATTTTTGAATCTCATTAATTTAATTTGTTCAATAGTTTATTTAAAATACTAAAGAGCGGATTTATTAGTAGTTTGAAATCGTTCATTAATTTGTCCAAACCATGCGCATTGAGAGTTGTTCCATTATCTTAATGCTACTGTTTTCTACTGTAATATTACTATTTTCATAATTTGGGCTAAAATTTTCGTTATTTATATTAGCTTAACGCAATCTTCTTTGTTACAGTCTCTAGTGTTATGTCTATTGCCGCATTTAACGCAGCGGAAGAGTAAATTACAGTAATTTTGGGAGTGCCTGTACAGTTGACATCTCTTGCATTGAATAGGTTGACGTTTATTACGAATTTCTTGAACTTCGACTTTCGCCTACATTAGCCAGTAAGAAAGAATATATCATCATTTTTAGGAGAAGGATTTAAGTCTACATAATGCATCGGTAGCTGCTGTTTAATTTTGGGATAAATTACGTTAACGATGTTTTTTTTTTTTGTTTTTTTTTTGGGCTCGCCCTTAATATAGGCATTAACCCATTCCAAAATGATAAATTAATTTATTTAAATTAGAATCGAATACGGTTAGATACTGCGGACAAGAAAAAGGCAATTATTGGAATAACCGAAGGATGAGGAAATGTTAGTAAAAAGGAAGCATTGTAGGGGGGCGGAATACTGATTCTAAGTATACTTGTGTATAAGATATATTGTTCATGATATAAGGAGGAGCATTCGAGAAACGTTAACGATGTTGCGAACACTGAAACCCTTCCTTTCAATTTCGGATTTGATTTCAGTTAAGTCCGTAGATGGATGGAGGTTCCTTATTAGCACTCTAAATGTTTTTTCTTCTGATAATTGTATCACGTTACCGGCCACCAGAGGTAACCAGTTACGTGATAAAATATTTTTAAATGAACTTAATTTATCAAACTAATGTATCCTTCTTACTCATTTTATCTATTTATGGTTTTCTATTTATTTCTGCCTTTAATATTTTTTACTCGGTCTTCCAGAAATTACTTCGCACACTCACAGGCAATAATTTAACACTTCGTATACAAATTTTCTTTACATATATTTAAATCACCGAGACACTAAACGATTGAGAGATGCAGCTGCATAAAAATAAACAAAAATCAATACAGATTATTAAAAACACATATACTTTGTCCTATACTCATTCAGATCACAGTACTCACAAATTATGAAACAACAACAATAAAACGATATAAAATATTAACGAATAAATAAAATCTGGCCTGTAATTTTCCGTGATTTGACTGCGATCTATCCGTCTGATTGACTCGTGACTGCGAAGACTGGACTTCTCAGCTCCTCCAGTAGCTAGTACAGGCACTGGTGACCTTCGAGCGCTTTCGTTTACCCTCGGTCTTCGAAGTTTTCAACCTCCGGCTATACTATTTCGAAGCGGTTCCTTATTCTTTTCAACTTTAATCGTATTTAATTATTGTGGCTGCTTCTTAAAGCAATATACTTTTGTAGTGACTAGGATGATGACTTCCGTTGTAATGCGATTATAACTATATATATACAAATAACTAAAAACTGACTAGAAAAATTGAAGGTATCTATAAGAAAACGTTTAGCGCGTAAAGCCGATTCACACCGCCGCCGACAAAATTAAAGTAATTTCCGAACAGATTCCGCTCTATTCATCCGTCTCTTATCATGTTACACAGTCATTTTAGAGAGAAATTCCCTTTTCATTTCAGATACACCGCCAGATGATCAGCTGTATGCTTATGAATTACCGACATTAATGGAATTTCTAATTTTATGTATATATTTCGGACATAATTCTCTTGCTTGCATTTTAAAACTATTTATTACTTCTTAGTTCAAATAAATTAGATTTTCTTACCGACCCTCTCTATAACGTATCACCATAATTGATAAGTAAAGAAGAAATAGTTTTTACTTCGTAGCAGATGAACATTTTTACCATAACTCTCGACATTCTACGGAGCACTCGTTACTACAGTAATAGTTGATTTTAATGTAAATTTAATATCCGTATCTGTCGCTAAGTCATTCTGTAAGATTCTGATATCTATAATATCCTTCACTAAAACGGGGGGAACGGTTTTTTGTTTATTGGCAAGGCTGTCCCTCTTTCTGTTTTTTGAATAAGAATCGGTAGCTAGGAGATTTTCACAGTCCGAATTTATGTTGTTTCTACTGTTATTTATAGCCGAAAACTTATTCTCGTCGTTTAATTTAATGCTGTCATCAATCTGCATTTGATTATTTACTTTATTTACTTTATCCCCTTCTTCTCCATTCTCGTCCTATACTGATAAAAATTCAAAAATATTATGCTTGATAATAGCCGGAGATGCATCCGACGAGGCAGAAGTATAGTACTTTCTTCTCTTTTTACCTTTTATCTATGCTCCAATTGTTGTTGTCGGGCAATTCTAAACGGATTGGATTAATTTTACTGTCATTATGCTGATTTCTTTGTTCCTTATCACCGCACAAATCAACATTGTCAGAACGGTTAGGTTAGCTCATCTTATCAGTATTAGCCTTGGCAGTATCAATTACATTCCGCTTAACGACGCCGCTACTAACTACTAGCAACAGGCTGTGGTTGAACTGGGGCAGGTAGCGACATTATGGGTGGTATGTGTACGTGCTACGGAACACACGGTAGCAAACGGCGGCACAGTGGCCGAAATATCTGTCGATTTACGAGCGCCGATAACTAATTGATCACACAATTATAACCAGGATTTTAATCAGTCCAACGGGAAAAAATAAAAACATGGAAAGATCTTACCCGAGGCCGGAAACCCGAACCTAGGAAACAAACATCATGCACGCATGTAACTTTAACTTAATTCTACGCACGATTTACATTTAACTATATCTGGATAATAGTTTTAATCTTTCAATAATAAGCATGTCAAAGAATATATATATATATATATACGAGTATATACACATATTTTAATTCATTTACGTATTATTTAATTATTCTTCATGTAAACATATTTAGTACAGCAATGTACGCGCACTATTGAAAGATCAGAACTATTATTAGAAAGCATCGTTGGTTAGGCAACGCTGATTTCCAGTATATTGAAAATGTCGAAAATTTTTTGTTATGTCACTAGGTTAAAGTGTTCGTATTTGACGAGCCCAAACAAATTTTAAAAATGACAGAAAAAAAAAAAAGGAAAATGTTATCCAAATATTCAAATATTAAATGTTACTGATTTTTGTAACCAACCGTCTTGATTAATCTCATCGTCAGTAAATCACTCCGGCAAATCCTCGATTAGAGAACTTTGTAATTATGTACTATAATTATTATTAATTAATGATTAATAAAATATAGTCGATTACATTAAAGAACCGCAACCGTACAAAAATCATGTTCGTAATTAATTTCTTAAAAAAAGTAACTAATACATTTTTTTCGTTTCTTCGGCGCGCTAGCGGCCTTGGCCCAACAACATGACAAACTAAATTAAAAAACTAAATAATCAGGCGGTAAAGACACAAAGGACAATAGCAAGGAAACAACAGAAGACAATGGGAAAGAAGGATATAGGTTGCGTTATAAGGAGTAGAAAGACTTAAAGCTAAAAGTTGAACATATAAAAGGGAGTGTTCGTTGAAGAGAGAAGAACATTCAGAAAAGATGTGATAGAATCACATGTACAAGGAGGATCGGTAAGGTTAAAAGAGCAGTAAGGAAAAGGCGACAGAGTAAATCGAAAATAAGAAGAACGTAGTGGAGAATGATTCATCCTAAGTATAATTAAGGAAACAACAGTGGAACAATAACAAGCAGGAATAGAGTCGAACTAGGGCAGGGAAGGAGGAATCGGTTGAATAAGGCGGTAATGTAAATAACAATTAGAAAATAGAGCTGGATTTATATCTATCCAAAGTCTGGAATGATCGGAGATGGATAGGTAAAGGATGTTTGAAGAAGGGAAATTGCAGAGGAATAAACCATTGCGGGCGGCTGAGCGAGCTAAAAAGTCGGCTGAGTCATTACTCCAAGTGACTGTAGTTTTAATTACAAAATGCTTAACATTCTCAATTACTAACGTTCACCCTTTCGTAAAGCGCATTTTCGTATTCGAACGCACACCAGTAACAGCAGTATTTCAGATAATTTTTAAAAATAAGATCTTATGTCTATTTAATCATTTTTTTCTGTTTTTTTTTTTTGTTTTTTTTTGTTTTTTATGGATTGTATTAAAAAGAGACTTTTTCTTAGAAAACAGCAAGAAGATGAAGTAGTTTATTAGATATTAATTCGACCGGAAATTGTTAATATTCGGGAATAACGGTCAAGACAGGAAAGGACAAAAGGTATAGGAAATGAATAAGAATCTAAAGTTTTCATAAACATAAATATAGTAGACAGAACGTTCAGCAGAAAGAGAATAGCAATTGAAGAGGATTACAGATCATTCTGATTCATTAGGTTGGAAGGGAAATTATTATTAAAATGTAAACGAAAAATCAACGGCAAATTGATAAAGAAAAAAAGTTTATTCGACATCAGAATCTAGAGTAAAACGATAGGAGACTAGAAACAGGAATTTTTATGAAATAAATGTTGAAATGAGTGGCAACCTCGGTCAGTAGCCACTTCCTTACTCATCGAGGTTGCTCCTATAGAAGCAGGAACCGATATTAACGTCAATGGAAAATAAATAAAATCAGCGAAAAAATGGACGAATTCCGTCAACATATCGGTAAAATTGATAATTTTATTATTTAATGTTTCATATTGTGACTACCAATTTTCTAGTTGTATAAAATGGGCAGCGCTCATGGCAATTATTATATGCAACGCAGGTGTACACACGCAAGAAGACTACACTCATTCGGAACTGATAGTAGCCGCATGTTATCGCGCCACCAGTGCGGTTCTGTGTGGGTCTGCTGTGTACTGACCTAGCGCGCATATGATGTTGTACGTGGTGGTTTGCCATTGCCTTTCACGTGATTATTAACGATTATTTATTTATTTAAATCTTGTAATAAGTTCGTCGTCGCTCAAGATCGAACCTGTGACCTCCATATCGGAAATCAAGCGCTCTAGCAACTAGGCTATCGCGACGACTGCGACATTATTTAGCTACCTCCTTTTAACCTTGTCGAACTTATATATTTTTGTAACGGCGCCGACCAGTTTATTTTCTTAGAGGGTTCTCTAATTGTGGTTCTTGCTCTTCACTTATATTTTATTGCCGCCTAAATTGCAGAAAAAGTGGAAATGATGCATGAATGAACTAATCTTATTAAGTCGTATTTGTTCATGTCATTTAAATAAATCGCTTCTTCTGTATACATTGCAACACACTTAGAATTGTTGATCTATATGTTCACGTTCTTCAACTACCGTGATTATACTCGGACATTTCTCGATATTAATTATAAATAATATTTTAATCTCAACGGTGGCGGGAAACTATTGCCATGAAAACCTTTGTATTTTGTAGGTTAATGTAAGCCTCTTTTTATTTTTAAGACCTAATAAGTGGAAATACGAGCAGATAGGAAAATAATAGACGATATAGGAAGCGCAACATGTACAGGATTCTAAAAAATGGGAAAAAAGAACACGAGTATTCAACTAAAGGGAAAACCACATTAAAAAGAAGGTAAACGTTACAAATGGTGTTGCTTTATTGAGGTGTAGATGTCGGAATAGGGAAAGGAGATCACATAGAAACGAAAGCAATAGGTTGCGTCACCAAAGGGCCTTAAAGAGAGCGGTGGAAATTGGATAAATTACAGTTTAGAAGAAAGAATAGGTGTGTTACATAAAGGCAGATATAATGAGCGACTATTGGAAAGTAAACATCCAATAACAATTGGGATTTTTTTTAAATAAAGAAAAGATATTTGAGTAAGGAAAATTTTTTAAAAGGCAAACAGGACGCAATCAGAGCCGAGATAATTAACTAGCTAATTTCGTGCGATAGTATGCCTCTGTGGCTAGTATGGGAATACATTGGCGAGTACGAAGGGAATATGAAAATTAAGGAGCATATACGAGGAATGGTGGAGTCATAAGAACAGTAAGAAGTGGAGAGCACAAAAGTCTGAATTCATAGAATTGAAAATAAATAATAATTAAGAAATATAATTAGAAAAAACAACAAAAAAAACAAAAAAAACAAAAACAAAAAAAAAACGGTCTTTAATTTTATTGTAAAAATTGAAGAAAAGAGAGAAAAAGCAAATCATTCCGAAAAGTTGAAGACTAGAAAGATAAAGGAAGCACTTAAACTATCAGTACTGAAATGATCGCATATGAGAGAAATTAGTCCTTGTATCTCCGTACCTAGTAGTTTCTCTTCAGTAAACTGATGGCAACTATCTGCACTACATGCAGATACATCGGTACATGGATATGTCTTATAGCTAGCGAACGTGTTCCATACATTCACTCGACATAGAAATGTCAATCTCCATCAAATCTAGGCCGCCGACCGTTGGCTACGCTCAATCTATTGCCACATATAAAAAATAAACGAGTTTCAAAAATAACCCGTATTTATTGCATAGACAGTTTTAATTTACAATGGAAGTAGTGTCATAGATAACAAAGCACGCTGGGTACTGAAATACAAACTGTATTTGCATGTTCGAAGCCGATCGATGTGTCGAGAAAAGACCGTATCGATGCAAGTCGAATTGTACGAAATGTAAATTACGAGAGATATACATTTAATTACATACATTCAGAGAAGATTAAAAATTAACTGTTTTTCTAACTCACAATAGTGATGGTTATTACGATTTAAGAGCTAATTTTTCCGACATGACGTTATTCGACACGAAATTTATAGTATGGTGCACTTTTATTTCTTTCTCACTATTGAACTTTTATTGATGGCTTTAAAATTGTGAAATTATTAATTTAACTCCTCTCTTCATCATTGTAAAATCTTCAGATTCCCATCTTTCATTCCATATTCACAGTTGCGTCAATCGATATTTTATGTGCTATTTCTTATTTCCTTACCGATCGTCTTCTTCTTAAGTCGTTTCCGAACGAAAATTGGTGATCCACATGATGTAGAATTTAGACACTGCTGCCCAGAAAATAGACGTTGCAGCCAATGACGTAGATCTTCCATCTATGAGTTAGAGACCGCTTTTTACAAATTTTTCCCTCAAGGACTAATTTCAATAGTCCATACATTCCGTTTTCATCTTGCGCTCCTTGATTGTCGCCGGTAGTATTTTTCTATTCCTGCCAATTCGCCGCAAGACCTCTGCATTGGTTACTTTCTGTGTCCAAGATATCCTTAGCGTTCTCTTGTATAGGAACATTTCGAAGGTATCCAATTTGGTGGTCTCCAATGCTTTGCTGAGGATCCATGTTCACATGCAAACACAGATAAAACATAACATTGTATCAAAATCGGTAGCTGTAAAAAAATTCTTCATTGCTACGAAGGCTGCTCGTTCTTGTTTTATTCTTGACCGTACTTCTTTTTTCGGTCTGCAGCTTTCATTAACTAGGGTTCTGAGATATTTGAAAAGTGATACTTGTTTAATTATTTCATTATTAGCCGTGCAAGTGGTCGGTACGTGTTTTTTTGAAAAAACTATTATTTTAGTTTTGGCTACATTTAGGAATAAGCCCCAAGCTTCGCCAGCCACGACCACTGCATGTATCAGTCTTTGTAGCTCTCGCTGACTGTAAGCAAGAAGAACCGTATCGCTGCATATCTTATGTTGTTGATGACACGACCGTTGATGGTTAATCCCCTTTTTGACAGTTTTCAATTCCTCTGAGAATACTGCTTCGGGGTATATATTGAGTAATAAGGGGGAAAACACGTAGCTCTGTCTTACGCCTTTCATAATCTGGATGCTCTCTGATAGCTGGTAATTAGATCGTTTTCTCTTGCTGTTTGGTTCCAATACAGATTTTTTATTATGTGAATCGTCACGATTGTAAATTCCAACCTTCTTGAGGCCGTGATTTAAATCAAGGAAACTGTCATATACATTACGGTTCATATCACGGTACCGTTGAGTTATTATGTTCAAATTAAAAATTGCTTAGCGGGTTCCAAGACCATTGCGGAGATCAAATTGCACTTTGTCCATTTGCTGTTCACATTAAAGAGAAAAATGTGTGGGTACATTATGCGAAAAAATATTTTTAGAAGGTGTGAAGTTATACTCATCATTCTATAGTCACTACATGGTGCAGAGTGGACATTTTTAGGAATTGTGGTGAAGGTTGATTTTAGCCAGGTTCGCAGAATCTCACCTAAGAGATATGTATCATTAAAAATTGCTTTATTAATTTCAAGTCCATGCCCTCTTTTCCCGAAATTAATTTGAAAATTTCTGCACATAAAGTGTCCAGTTGCCCTAGCGCTTTTGGGAAGTGAAAGTGCGTACTTCACTTCTGCTTTCACTATATCTGGTCAGACACCAGTCACGGTTATGTGAGGTGCCCTGTTATCGTGGAAACGGGTTTCCACATAAGTTTTCCAGTATTCTAACTTATTCAAACCGCCGACGATAATATTGTTATTTTCATCTTGCAATATAGCATTAGTTCTTTTCCTAAGTTGACCTGTAGTAAATTCTTTGACCTTTTTATGGATATTAACGAGTCATCTTATTGCCGAAGTGCTTCGATTTCAGAGAATTTTTCCGATAGCCACTTTTCTCTGGCCTCTCTTATTCTTCTCCGAATTTTAACATTTATTATTTTATACCCGGACATATCTGTCGCCTTTTAATGACGGCAATTTTTAATGATTTATATCTCTCAGGTGAGATCCCGCCAACCTGATTACAATCAACCTTCGTCTCAATTCCTAAAAAGGTCCACCTTGCACAATGTGGTGACTATAGAATGATCGGTCTCTAACTTCACATCTTCTGAAAACCTTTTTCCGCATAATACACCCGCACATTCTTCTAGTTGTCATCAGATCCAGTATTTCCGACATCATCCACGGTTTATGCTTTTTGGGTTTGGTATATCCAATATGATCTTTCCCAGATCGGGTTGTTTGATTTGTTAATACATGAAAGCTGCTTTTCAATAACTGAGCTAATGTGTTCCTTGAACACCTCATTTTTTAATTTCCGAGAGCAGCGATTTTTTCGAGCTGTGGCTCACGTTGCAGTCTAATTGGTCGCAGCATTTCGATATCAACCACCACTGGATTATGGTCTGATTTAATGCCTACACCAGGAAACGTCTTCGCAGATTTCAGAACTTTTTTCCATTTCGTGTTCAGAAGAATATAATCAATCTGATTTCTCGCTACATTATTATTTGCGTCTACAGGCAATTTCCATGTGTAAAGCCGCCGAGGATGCGTTTAAATAATGTATTTGCAGTACACAATGTTTGCTCCACACAGAACTAAACAAGTCTATCACCTTTCGGATTCCTGAATCCAAGGCTATAACTGCTAATGTTGAAATCACCAAGGACGAAGGTATGTTCCTTAGGTTTCGTGATGTTATAGAATGTTTCCATTATTTAATCATTGTGATCGCTGGATAGGGCGCATGCTTGCATTACATTTATTGTGCGATACGATGTTTTAATTCTAACCATCATTATTCTATCATTCAGAGGTACGAAATCGAGCACCGAAGCATCAATATTAACTACCTAAACGGCAATCCCGTTTACGTGTCGGTTATTATCTGTACCCTAATGATACGCGGTGCTCATATTCAATTTACGTATTGCAGCTCCTGGCCATCGTACTTCACACAGACCACGAATTTTTGTTTTCAGTCAATTAATTTCCGATTCAACATTATTTATCTTAATATGATATGACAACATACAATATTGTATGATATTAATTTAAACAAACAACACAAACTTTAATACATGATATAATTAAAAAATTTTATAAACCACCGACTAGTTTCGGATGTTGCACCATGGTTATGGATTAATATCCGAAACTAGTCGATGGTTTATAAAAAATTTTAATTATATCATGTATTAAAGTTTGTGTTGTTTGTTTAAATTATTTATCTTCCCAGGTATATACAGCCTCCTCACATTCCAGGTAGCAATACGGAAAGTTCCATTAAATGGTTGTATACATTTTGTTCTTGATCTTGCACTTGCACTGGTCGTATACTTTACATCTTGACCCAGGTAGTCAAGGGGCGCCGGTTGCCAGCCAATTCATATGGCATCAAATTTTTAAGCTGCTTGTGTTCATTATGCTATCATGCAGATGTGTGGGGGAATACGACGGTGGTTTCCCCTTGCCTTCCGACGGATTTTCTATTGAAGTTTACTTCCTTAATCGAATGGAGCCAGTTTGAAGGCGCCAGAGACTCTCGCCTACTCGCTCTAGATTGATATTCATCAATTCGACTGGGACACATAAGTCACGAGTGAGTTTCTGATAGTCTGCTGCTTTAATGCAGTAAAGAGCTTAACGGGGAATTTATTAGTGGGAACACATTCGTGCTCCGTTTTCTTATCAGCGGTATATTGTGAGTTCCGATTTAGATCTTCCACTCAGCGCCAAGCTCGCCGAAACAGAAAATTACCACCTTACACGGCGTGGACGTATAGAATTCACATGGTTGTTGTTTCGTTTCTCCGCCAGTGGGACTGCTATACGGCGTTTGAGTGATTACTTACTAGAGAAGGTGACTCTAGTTACAACAACCTGTGCTCCGCATGGCTTCTTACCAATGGGATCTGCAAATTCCTTCGTAGTTTCTGGCTCTAGAAGTGTCCTACACAAGACTTTTCATCTCCTCCCTCACATCCCTCCAACAGTATTATTCTTTCAATTTACTCCTCTACCCTAAGCTATTTTATTTTTTTCCTTCGTTTTCGGCCTATTGCGGCTTCCTAGTCACTCCGATATTGAGGGAAATGGCGCTGCCGGCTGTTTTCAATAACTAACTTCTAGATAAATTAATCAGGACATTCAATTCTTACCCTTAGCTATCCAAGATTATGGTTTGATCTATGGGCTTTTTCATTTTCTAATTCCTTCTCATATTGCCTCCCATTAAAGCCTCTTACTAGCCTACATTTTTCGTTTCACATATTTCCTTTTCTGTGACGTTTCATTATTACTTCTATAATATGACTTAGAATCAATCACTCTTTTCTCTGCTCGTCATATTTTCGCTCTTCTTCATCCTCATCTTCCTATGCTGGCTTTTGTATAACTTTGATTCCTTTATTCGTTATCAGAATGCCCGATTTTTTCGGCTAAACATTCTCGATTTTTAGTTCTTTGGCTTCCTTAATGTGATGTAGTTTTCTTTGTTGCTGAGCCACAATGCCTTCTGCGTTGGAGTATGCCAAAAAAAGGAAAAAATCCTCCTCTTCTTCAGTCGTCCATCTGGTTTAGGAAGGCGTGTTCGTTAAATTTAGTTCAATCTCATGGAAGCGCTTTAAATAGCCTATTTTCAACATAGTTTTTTTTTAAATTATACATATAATATTCTGATTTTCTTTGAAGTATAATAATCTATGTAAATATTATACTGATTAGATATTTGCCTTTTCGGACTGTTTGTATGTTTTTATTATTTAAGAAGATACTAACTTGCTAGCAGCTCTATTATATAATATATGTTGTTCTTTTTTGTTTTTTCATTTAATACAGAACCATTTTTAATACAAATGATCATAAAGACTGTTTCGAGACTAGAACAGTACTGATAGAAATAAACATGAGTTACGTTAATTGTCAAGCGATTTTCACTGTGATAAAATGCACATTAAATAAACTGGTGTACGGACAAAGATTTCCACTGGGCAGACGTCCGTCCGCAAAATTAATGGAAGAAATTTTAAAAGGTGCCGAGGAACGTCGTCTTCCAATTAATTACCGGAAAAGGTTACAAACAATTCCGGCAGTCAGTGAGTTTAACAGTATAATCGGTATTTTAAAATAAGAAATCGGTTAACGTAATTGTTCAATGCACACGTATACACACAACGGTTATCAAATTAAATTAAATTTGTTACGCTATATCCGCTGCGAATTTCATTATAATTACAATTTTAAACCCACAAATGCTGGCTAATATTTGCTTTGTATAGAAATGTGCAAGCGCCTACATACTTGCACTCCCGCTTATATTTATTTTTTTGTTTTTTATTTTTTTTACTGTAATATCACAAACTGGCCATTTGGACCATTTAGCAATTTGTTTAAAGAGCGTGAAACGTGAAAGAAGAAGTACCCCAATAGTACTTACCTGACAGTCACATTAATGTTTACATGAAAGGCTGTATTTAAATGAATATATAAGCCGGTGGTAATACATAACCTTATAAGTATATTTCTGCAAACATATGTGCTTAATAACATGGAAATCACTTACACCTAATAAATGTACACGACAGGATTCACCCAACCATTAAATACAGTTATGCATGTGTATGGTTCAATACACACATACGCATACCCACATCCACGCCTCCCACATATATATATATATATATGTGTGTATACTTAGGTAACTTCCCATTTCGCCTAAATTTAGGATTTTGCTTACTCGGCAGAAAAAGAACAGATAGTCGTACGAATGATTTTGTATTGGCAACAACGCGTCATAATTATCAAATTTTAATTGAAGTCTTAATTTTGAGTCGGGTTCCACTGTCATTAAAAGTATGCATGTGTAAAAGACTAAACGCTGCATTTTTTGTCCTGTTTGGTTCCACTGTTAAAGTTTTTTTTTCTGTTCGGAAAACAATGAAAACGTTTTTATAAAAGTCGGAAGTGAAAAGATTCTGTTAAAAATATTCAATCTAAATTAGGAAACGATGAGTCCGATTAATATTTGCGAGTTATTCCATTGGAAGTCCGATGCCATATAAAAATCCCAGCCTCCTTATCAGTCAGTATGATATTTAGTGTATCATTTACATTAAAGTTCGGGGTTCTAGAAAAATGCTCTAAATAAAGAGTTGTAAGCGAACAAATGTTTTTATTACAAATTGAAAACGATGCACACGTATGTTAGTTTTATCTAAATTCCTCATTAAAAAAAAAAAAAACAGAAAATAATTTTTCTTCTTTTTCTTCATTTTTTTTTTTTTTTTTTTTTTTTTTTGGTATTAAAAATTTATTTTTAATATTTTCTTTTGAAATCTTAAAAAAAAAAAAACAGAAAGTGTATTTCTAAAGTTAATAAAGGAAATATTAAACGTTTTTTCATTATTGCTATCTGCTGTTTGCGGTTATATCATACTTGGCTCCCATCCTCGCGGTATCGTTTTGCTCTTTTCCCGTCCCCTTTTTGAGATGCTGACCATGTGCTCTTTGAATGTTCCGATCTTTCCTCCGAACGTAATATCCTCTACAGCTATTAAAGCTGAATTTTCTTACTCCCTATAATGCTTCCCGTATCTTAGCTTTACCGTCTTCAAAGCTGGTTCCTGTTCTTGCCTCTTTTCTTTCATCAATCTTTGATCGGATTAAAATTTAATCTCTAATATAGTCCAATTGTCCTCTTGGGTAGCTGCCCTCGGTTGGCCGAGTCCAAAAAAAAAAAAAAAAAAGATTCATATGAGACTATAATTCTGAAGCAGTCGATAATTAGCTAGTAGAAATTTCACTGCTAAAATTCCGCAATAATAGCTTCTGGTTTGTTTTTCTTAATCGCTTGTTTTAGCCGAATAGTTTTATGTGATCTCGATTCTTAACGATCAGTTATTGTACTGTTATCAGTTACGATATTTGTTCCTTCACGGCTTCACTAATTTACTTCAAATGGCTACTGAAAATGTTTTTAAGGTTTTTTTCTTTTTTTTTTCCTTGGGCGCGTCAAAACAGGACATTTACCCAACACAAAGGACTAACAGAATGATGAAACGTAGGGATTTGTAAGTTATATCAGGAAGCGATTAGAAACAGAAGAAATAAAGATAGCCGATACAGGAACAACAGAAGGAGAAGGAAGAGTAAGAAAGGGTTATATTAACGTCAGTCAGTTTAGAATTGGCAAAGCATGTTTTGCATATTTTTTCGACTTCAGCATCATTTGATTTTCCCTTCCACGATGAATGCAAACTAATTTAAAAACTTAAGGAAAATGAATTTAATTATGTTCGAATTTTGTGAATTAAAGACGCGAAAAAAGAATAATATACACGTTTTGTAATGAAGTTTATTTAACTATATTTTATTGTTCAGTAAAACAATTTAAATATTTCAGAAAACTTGCATCTTTATATTCGCATTACACGTTTCAATGTAGAATATTAGCGGTAAAAATTAACAACGCCACGAACTTAAATGGAATCTCGGTAACGATTTTATTTCAGGTGACGCTTTGAAGAATAAACCGTTCTATCTATTCGCTTACGGTGGCAACATGTATAAAGATAGAGTTCAAGCTATCGCCCCTTCCGCTTCGTACTTCAGCACAGGTAAAGTAAAGGTATGGAATAATGCAAATTCGTAATTTTACAACTCTAACACTTGCCACAGGTAATATAAATACCTAAGTAATAATTTAACCTAAACCCGTACATTTTATTCTAATTTTAAATGTATGTATATATATATATATATATATATATATATATATATATATGTATATCTATCCATAACTACTTTAATAGTTAATTACAAAAACATTGCATTTCGTATATTGATTATTACATTATATTTTTTAGAATGTGTTACTAAACTGTACTAGTTTTGTGGAATATTGGGAAGGTTGCGTGTATACATACGCACCAAGCATTGGTGGTGAAATATGAGGAGTTATTTGGCAAGTTGAATTTAAGGATCTGGTTAAACTCGACGAGTACGTAATATGCATATGTATAATTACACGGATGACATTAATATAAGTAAAAATATAAAAGTTTATAAGTACAAAAAATTTTACAATTTTTTGAAAGGAACCACCTCGCTATTAATACCAATGTTATTAGAAATGTTCCCATTACTGTTTTCAATGTTAATTTTTACAATATTTTAAGACTTCTTCTTCCTTTCATTCGAGTCCGTGCCCAGAATTTTGAATGGGAGGGGGGGATTATTTCACATATTTATTTTATAAATAACAATACATTTTTCACTAATATTCATACTATTAATAATTTTCATCGTTTTGATTTATATATTAATAATTTACATAAATGAATTACCCCGTATATGAACACTAATAAAAATTATATATGTTATTGATTATACTCGTAATCAAAAAATTTTGCATAAAATATTAATGAAGTACCTAAGAATATGGAGCATATTTTTTTCTTTATTCTTTTAAAGGTAAAAACACCGTAAAAAATCATCAATATTTATTTTAAATTTTTTATTTTTTTCAGATTATTGTGTATTTATAATAACTATTTCAGTTCTCATTGGGCCTCCTCTCGCGGACACGGCCTTACTTTCATTGTTTTAATACGTTACGTTATGGATCACATCTTTCAGTTACGGATGACAAAATGCTATCTGATGTGAAAAAATTTAGTGTATATTAAAACTATTTTTCCTACTAGTTAAAAGTTCTTCATTCATTTAATTTTCCAAAAATTTTCCCTTTTCATTCAATCAGTTCCACGCCTAAAATTTCTACACCATCTCTCTTACATAATTAATAACTAGTTCAAGAAACTTGTTATCTGTAATCTTTCAACTGTTTTGTAATTTGAAAAGTTCATGGAATAATATTTTGAATTGTTTTAGTGACGAAATTGAACATATCTCGCCATATACTAATCGAGCAAAGAAACTTAAACGATGTAATTCTTAACACAAGGTTATTAACTTAAATTCTTGATTTTATATGTAGATCTGCAGTTGAATCTTCAGTTATTCCGAAGAAGTTTTGATACATTTCATTGAAAATTAAATGTATTATAAACTTCACGAAGGAGGAAAGTTTCATTGTAATTACCCCAAAAATCGAAATCGAAAATTTCATAATATACTCATGTTTTCGTGTATCGAAAATTCTTCTGAAACATTTTTTCGACAAGTGCCTGTCTGTGTATATGTATTTTTTTTCGGTAATTTTGTGATATATTTCCGTTTAAACAAACGATGCTTTTACTTCTGGTTTATGTTATTCGATGAGTTTTGATGTAAAATCGTAGCTAATAGATACTGAGAAAATTTGGTTCAAAAGTTTTTAGTAATTTAAAAATATGTGAAAAAAAGGTATTCAATTATTTCGTAAAAATCGATCATAATATGAAGCTAAAGTTTAATATTAGTCTATATGTGTTTTGATAAAAATTATGCGTGGTTCAACATTAAGAAAAAAATATAGTAATAAATTTTAATTTGAAAAAGTAGGAACATTTAAATAAAATTGTTTATTGGTTGCCGACGTCTGAATGGGTGATGATATTTGTGGCGAATATAAATCCGTAATTGTAAAATTACCGATGTTTTCATTCTGTATAGCATTTCTTAAATAATAGGCACTGTTCTTTTACATGTTTAAATTGACATAACTGCCAAATTTGAGCACAGTTTTTGGAAATTATAATAAAGTTTCATTCTCACAATTGCTTGATAAATATTGTATTACGCGTGTAATTTTATGTATCAATTGTTTGATGATGGATAATTAATATTTTTTTTCTTTTATATCGTACATGCTTTAAATGTTTTCGTAAACTTCTTTATTGCTTCTCAATTTCGACATTCCGTTTTCCTGTTTCGGTCCTAGAATTCTTCTAATAATCATTCTTTCTTTCATTTCAATTTCTTGCATTTGTTTTGCTGTGTTTAGAGCCAAGCATTCGGATGCGTATAAACTTTCCGGTTTTATGACTGAATTATAGTGTTTGATTTTTGCATTGATGGACAGTGATTTCTTATTATACACGTTTTTCGATAGCTGGAATGCAGTTTCCATTTTATGTACATTTTACTGTTATTTTGATTACAAACGTCGTAGTTTATTAAAAAAGTTGTCATACTGATTATTATGGACTATTTCGATGAATGAAATCCGTAGATTTCGGAGCTGCTGTTAATTTATGTAGGATCTTGGACTCTTGCTGGTGTATTAATTGCACGTTAGATGTTCAAAACTGTATCGTCCGGTGAACGATAAGAATTAGACGAATTTGTCTTTTTTTAGACTCAAACTCAGTTGTGTGCACTATGGCTCAGCCGTGAGTGTATTGAGCCGTTATCTTCACGTGTAAATGTGCTACGTGATATAATCGCATGAGCCGTCTGTCCAACGTGATTTCCAAGTATTCGGAGATTTACGATTGTTGTATTTGTACATGGTTTATTATTTTATACGCTAAGATGTACTGAATGTCTGACTGCGAAGTTAAATTTTTGTCATTTCCGCTCATTAAACCGGATATCCCAGAGTCATTCAAACGTTTCTTGATCTTGTCCACGTTTCTGCATTGGCATACTCGTAAATATCGAGTTAATTCTTCATTGTTTTTTCCTCTGTAGTAATATAATTCTTCTAGCTTATTTCTCCCATATTGCAACGAAAATGTTAACTTATCTATACTAACATTTTGGTTGCTGATTCCTTACTGCAATTTTATTTAGCTGTTACATATAAAGATGTTACATGAAAGTTGAACTCTATTATTACTATTGCCGTGATTTTAAAAAACCGATCATCGAATATGAAAAAGTTTGATACACGATAATTTCACAGAAAGTATATTTTTTTCAAGGGCGAATAATATCTGTTATCGCATCACGTCAAATAATAATATCTTTTGCTTCTGATTTCACCATTTTGGAAATATTTAATGAACTGTTCTGTATTCTGGATGAGTGTTGAAGTCTTTCTCGTCAGTGTTTGAACAGTTCATTGAAAATTTAAAGGTAGGGTGAAATTAGAAGTAGAAAATATTACAATCTGATATGGTCTCGCTGATTGCCAATGATGCAGTAGCAGATCCCATTCACCTTTTGAAAACAGATGATATTTTCCGTAAAATTTGCCGTATTTTTATTAAAATTGCTACTGTTTTTTTTTTTGTTTTTTTTATGTGCCGTCTAGACAAGGAGGAATAACGGTCGGAAGATACGAAGAAATTGAAGTGGATGTTGTAACGGATGAAGGAGAAGTTTTATGCATTACGTACCAAATTCAGAATTTGCCATCATGGTCGAATGCAGAAGATGTACCGTCAAAGAAATACCATGATGTCATAGTTAACGCTGCTGTGGAATATAAATTTCCCACTTCGTATATTGATTACTTGAAATCTTTCCCAACGAAATGAACGTAAATTTACATGTGCGCAAGCGTCGATTTCAAAAAAAGATAAAATTAATTAAAATCTTAAACTGAAACTTGAAATAGTTTATATTTTTCTTAGTTTTGCACAATTACTTATATATATATATATATATATACATATACATATATAATGAAAATAAAGGGAGTAAATATTCTAGTCGTCATAACCGGTTTGTTGTTAAATCCGATATAAAATAATGGACTTTAATTCTCTAATACCAATAATTTACTGTAACTGAACAGTTACTCCTTCATTATAAAGAAAACTTAAAATATTTCCATTTATTTATAAGCATTGTACACGATTAAAAGTACTAGCACTAAATTTGTTCTTTATATACGAAAGTACAATCATGAAAAAATGGAACCTACATCAGTATGAAACAAGTGTAAAAAATCGATAAAAATGACAATCATAATTCGATATTTTCTTATGTTTGAAGAAATGTTGTAATTTTTTATTTTTTATTATAACGAAATAAATAATACAACCTTTTTCTCTAATATCTTTTGTAGTGACCTGTATTGATTGTATCATTTACAATAGGCATTTTAATATATCACGTGGCGCAAGTAACCCCAATTAGTGTCCAGGTACTGAAAGTTCCCCCAAGTTCCCCAAATTTCTCCGAAATTCCCCCGCACGCGTCCCGCTCGTTTCCGATAAACCGATCCGATTATTAATTAACATAAGTATATTAATTAATTTCCGAAAGTAACCCAAGTCCCCGCACGTCCCGCCCGTCGCTCCGTTACCGCAATTTTTTTTCAAAATTCCGAGGCCTAAGTAAGAAAATTCAAAAATTTAACCCCAAGTATATTATTTAATGCGTAAATCTAACCCAACACCTCCGTTACACCTCTCTCATGTATATTTCGTCCCCGCGTACGCTCCGGTCGCCATCGCGAAAGCGCACGCGCCGATCCCCCGCATATTCCGATCTTCACCACTATATCACACCCCCCCCCACACACACACCGTATACACTATCGCGATTATTTTAATATATTTCAAAGTCCAAATTTTAGTTTATTTCAAAGTATATGTAATATATTATTATACATACGATACATATATTTTTTTTAACGATCTCTCATATTTTTACAAGTATAGACGCACCCGCGACGAAAAATGCTCCAATGATATTCTTGCTTGCAAACACCACCGCGTTAAAGTATTTTTTTAAATAAATAAATAAAGACGTATTTTTCTTATTCGTGTATATATTTACATTATTTCATACAAATTATATCACATATATACATTTATTATTTCATAAACTAAAAGTCAATTTAATATATACTTTTAATTTTACTATCGTTGATAATATATTCCCAATTCAAGCCTGTATTGATGCCTCTTGATCATTCTGTTGATTACTCGAATCAATATCGTGTAACCGTTCAGGTATATTATCCGTTTTTGCAGCTACTGGAACCGTATCTACACCACGTTGTACTTTTACTTTTCTAATTTCACCACGAACTTTTACAATCACCTCCTTAAAATGTTTTTCTATTTCTTCACGTTGTTTATCAATTATTTCCTTAGTAATCTGCTTTTCTGTCAATACGCTCACTTTTGCACTTAACTCGTTTATTAGGGCCCCGAATATTTCAATTGTGGCTTTCACATCATTTTCATGTTTTGAAACGCGTGTAGGTAATGCTGAAAGATCCTTCGAAACCGTATTTAGTTTATCCGTTAGTTTTTTAATTTGATCTTCGTAAGCTGAAAAGTTAAATTTCGTATCATCTTTAAATTTTCCAGCGTCTTCACTCAACATATCAATATTACCCTTATGAATCTCGATTTTCATAATTCTATCGCTAATTTTTTTATCTAAATCTTTATGCAAAAACATAACTTGAGCGTGTAATGCAGCATTTTTCTCCGTAACAAGCGAATTCAACTGCTCTACTTTTTCACGTACATCACGTATTTCCGCAGCTGTGAGAGATTTCATCTGTTTGTAAGATACAACCTCAGACTCTGATGGTTCTCGTTGTAGCATACTAACGTTTAATAACCGTTTTCCTTTAAAATTATAATTTCCGTTCGAATCTAAAACAATACTTGCACTTTCTGAAGATGCACCATCGGGCATATATTTTCCGCTCTTATGAAGTGGCATGCCTAAATATTTACTAAAACGCTATTATCGATCCAGGAATTTTCCGAACTCGGGAATCCTAACCACTTAACTAACGATTTTCCGCCCTGGTGTCTAATAACACGTTCAATTAAATACACGTCGGGGTAAGATGTTTTTTGTAATTCTTCCGCATAAAAAGTACCAACTAACGGTTTACCATTCCTATCTTTTAACGTATACGTCGTGGGGAAAGTAGAATTCACTGTATTTATAGTAAATAATTCTCCGGTCCAGTTAGGAGTATAACCTTTCTCCAATAACGTTTTAACTTTACTTATACGAACTACGTCACCAACTTTAAAAATTTTTGATTTGCTCGGGGGAGAGAATCGATCTACATCTTTACTACATTCTCTTGCAATATTTTCTGCAACTTGCTTTTCAACGTTCTTATTTACATCAGCAGGGGCAAATTTTATCGTGCGGTGTATTTTCGTATTATATTTTCGAGTAAGTTCAGGTAAAACTTGTAACCAACGTTTATTACGATTAACAGTAAATTCTTTCCATATCCAATTCTTTATTGTACGATTAAAACGTTCTACAATACTCGCTTTAAGCGGTGAATGGGTGCTATACAAATTAATATTATTACGATTTAAAATAGCTCGTACTTGTGGATTATAAAATTCCGTACCCTGATCTGTTTGCAAATGATTAGGGGCTTCAACACCTCTTTCAGCTAAAATTTTTTCTAACGCTTTAGCAATTATCGACCCACTCTTTTTCTTTATGGGAATGGTCCACGCATATTTAGAAAATGCATTTATTACGGTTAATATAAATTTATGTCCTCGATTAAATCTTGCATATTGAGCCATATCAATCAAATCAGCTTGCCATAAATCGTTTATGCTGAAAAGTTGCACACATCGTGTCGGGTAACGTTTTCGCGCAGGTTTATGAAGTTCGTCAGCTATACCACGTTGTAAGGATTTTGATGTAGATGATTTTTTCGTAGGCATATTTTTTTTTTTTTTCTAATACTAATAATCAATAAGGTAACTTAATATATCCTTCTTCAGCCAACTCTTCCTCGATCGCTAAAATTTCATTATCTACACCTGTATTACCACTTTGTTTAGACGCGTGTAACAGTTGTAATCGTTCAACTAATTCATTAGGATCGTTCCAATACTCGAATCGCGGTCTTTTAAGACTTATCCCAGCGCAGACATCATTATATATACGATTCTGCTTCTTTTTCTTATGCGTCATACTCGATAAATTTTCGTCATAACCTTTTCCACTGTGCTCTGCAGTTCGAAACAACGGGCGAATTATATTCTTATATTTCACATTGTCAAGACCTTTCATCATACCATTACCACGCAAATGAGCTCCAGTAAATTGCAATAATTGTTTATATATCTCCAAATCATCGTCATCATAGTTGTTTTTATCTACCTTAGTCTCCAATAGTAAATGCAGTACACCCTCCGTGAAAGGAAATTTCATGCGATTGTTTCCTTTTCCTAAATATATTTCTCCGCGATCTTTATTCCATGAAATTGTTGTTGTACCCAACATATACTCATCGAGAATAGGATTATACTTTATTCCGTAAATTTGATCTCTAGGTTCAACTTCATCTCCATCAATACGAAAGGGACCTATTTCACTTAGATTAAACGTGTCCTTTTCCAATTCTTCATCGAAATCTTTCCTTGGAGTACCATGTACTAGTTTTCGTTTTGCAACTGGAGAATTAATTATTGTAACATCCGACTTTTTCATTCCTTTTGGTTTTTGTATTGCTTCTCGAATCTCTGACAATGGTTTCGTAATAGGTTCAAGCATTGCAGCTGAAGTATTTGTAATAGATTTAGTCGCATACTTTAACGCATTATATTTATTCATTATATCAGTACGTATCTTTTCCAATTCAGTTTTAAGTTGTAATTCATCTTCTATATTTCTTTTAACGCTATTCATAGCCATCTTTTATGTCTTCAATCACTATGAACTCATCGAAACCACGAAGAAACCGCCCTTTATATACTTCGCACTCTTTATCAATCACTAGAAATCTGTGCTTATTCTTCCAGCATACATTACAAAGCTTCTTAAAAGTCTTAATCGAACAAGCACCATTAACGTGTTCATCGTATATATGACGTATATTTATATCATCTTGCGCAAAGACAAGTATGAAATTAGCGTTATCACGTATCATATGTTTAGGGATCTTTACATATGTTTGGCACAAGTAAAAACAATCCACATTTTTATGCCGACCCATCGAAAAATACTGTTGTAGAACAGGGTGAGAAGTATTTGCAGGTACATCGTCAAATATAAATATAGAATTCCGATTAATCGCATCAGGCTTTATTACATCATCCTCCTTGTCAAATGTTTGATAACCAATCTCAGGCGTAGACTTGTATATCGTATCTAACAATTTATATTTCGGTTGATATAAAGAAGTACTATATATGTAGACATTTTCGTAACGCAACCCATTCGAATGTGTTAATAACGTAAATAACGAATTTGTTTTTCCACATCCGCTCGGGCCAATAATTAAACATCTTATATTATTTGGGAACAACGAGCCATGTTTATAACGTGCTGACGTATCACTACCTTCTACTAGTGTTAGCACATTACTTATAGGTAATATAGTTGACTGCTTTTCAATTTTCATTTTAGCTTATTTTACTGATTTAATAATCAGCATCAGCAGCGGATAAAAAGTATAAATACACCTATATATAGCGTTAAAACTCGCAGAGTCGTGTGATAAAAAGTATATATATAGAAAAATATTTCTGAATATGGCGAGAAAGCAACGAAAAGTTAACGTGTTAAAAAAGAATATAAAGCGTGGTCGCGGTCTCGGAACTGTGTTGAATAGAGTTATAGATAACCTTCCAGTACAATTACATTATCCTGGTTATAATTATTTGGGACCCGGTACAAAGTTAGATCGTCAACTAAGTCGTGGTGTAACAGGTATAAACCCACTGGATGAAGCTGCTAAAGCACATGATATAGCATATAGCAAGTATTCTGATGATAAAAATCGAGCTGAAGCGGACAGATTATTAGAAAATAAAGCTTGGGAACGTGTTAAAGCATCAGATAGTAGTTTCGGGGAGAAAGCGGCTGCTTGGATAACTACGAACGCTATGAAAGTAAAACGTAAATTAGACGGTGGATGTCGTTCTAGTAAAAAACAAGCGGCGAAACGGAAAACTAAATCAAAATCATCGAAAAGAAAAAACTTATATTTCAGAGACGTGTTAAATGTAGCGCGGAAGGCTGTTCGTAAAGAAAAAACTCTTAAAGGACGTATGAAAAAAGCGATTACAGCCGTTAAAAAATTAAATCCTATAGTAGCTGATAATGAAAATGTTCGAATTATTCCGATTACCAAAACTGGAGGAGCTCTCCCCCTTATCCCCTTATTAGCCGGTATTGCTACGTTAGGTGGAATTTCATCGTCAGTATCATCAATGGCAAAAGCTGTGAAAGATGTAAATGATGCTCGAAAAAGTTTTAAATCAGGCAAAGGTCTAAAAATTGATAAAAAGATTGGCAAAGGACTTTATTTACGACCATATCGAAGTGGTCTTGGTTTATATTTAGCTCCATATAGTGACGGGTCGAGACGTAATCAGTTTTTTCGAGGTTAACTCTATACCTGACAATAGAGCGTTAACAAATTTAGATATTATATTTTACGCGAAAAAGTTAAAAATTCCAAATTTTAGAGGAGTTTTTGATCGAGATGGGCTGCATACCAAACCTAAGAAAGATGAGTGCGCGATTGTTAATATGGATTCGCAAAAAGGTCCTGGAACTCACTGGATTGCATACAGAAAGAATGCAAAACGTGCAGAATATTTCGATAGTTATGGTAATCTACCACCCTCCGTAGAGACAGTTAATTATTTACGCAAATACGATCCAAAGATTGAGATTTTATACAATAGATGTGCATATCAAAGTTATAATACGGTTAATTGCGGAGAACTATGTTTAAGATTTCTAACAAATACATTACCCGCCCCATTTGATGTTCGAAAACGTTAAAATTTATATATAAGCATGTACATTTATAAAAATTTTTCGATTATTGTATACGAATACAAGTTTGTTTAAAAAAAATATAGTTTACGATTATTTTTATTTTTATATCGCCATGTCATACTTATTTCAGTTAAGTGGTAAAAAAGGTAATTTGATTAGTAATACATATATATCCACCATTATTATTAGCAAATAATCGTCAGTGGAGTATTGGATTAGTATCGTTAACAACATATCATTCTATATATAATATCACTTCTGAATGTAATACGTTATATTACTATGATTCTGCTTATGTGGAAAACGTGAATGAACCTCCGAAATCTATTATATTACCTAGCGGATGTTATGAAGTGAGCGATATCGAAGAATACTTACGAGAACATTTAGATGACGGTATTATTATAAAAGGTGACGAAAGAACGTTAAAGTGTGTTATACAAAGCAAATATTACATAC
This sequence comes from Icerya purchasi, assembly GCA_039619475.1. Lineage (NCBI taxonomy): Eukaryota > Metazoa > Arthropoda > Insecta > Hemiptera > Monophlebidae > Icerya > Icerya purchasi. Next base: position 69,984,455 of record CM077116.1, read on the forward strand.
AATTTACCGGTCCGCGGAGTATTGGCCCATTATTGGGTTTTGATGGTGTTTCAGATGTTTTACATCCTCTAATGAAACATACGAGTCCTAACACGGTACAAATTACACCGATTAATATATTGAATGTATATTGTAGCATAGCATCAGGAGGATATACGAATGGAACATCGTCTCATTTCATTTACAGTTTTCCTTTAAATATAGCGCCTGGATATAAGATTTCTGAAACCCCGAAAACGATTATTTATTTACCCGTGAGTACGGATTATATTTCAGAGTTAAATGTATATATAAAGGACCAAAACGGGAATATCGTTGATTTTGCTAGTGAAGATTTGATTATAAATTTGCATCTAACCAGTTCGTAATCATCTTAATAAGGCTTTTAATAACGTTTAAAATGCCTATCATATACACTAATAAAAGTATATATATACGCTCTCAAACGCCTGTTCGAAGCGAAGAAAATTATATAAATAGAGAAAGAAAAAGAAGAATCACGTTGAGTAGTAAAAGTATTCGTGTGCTTAAGTCGTTGGGTTACAGCGTGTTAGTTGAATAAGATAAATCGTATATATTAGTGCAGTGCAGTATAATGGAACACATATTACAAATTGATTCACCCAATACCCTTACGGACGATACGGTTGCCAGTTATGAAATACATACTCACAAACCTTATGCCAGTTCAAAATTTGATCTTAGCGATGAAATACGAATACCTGTTCAGCAAAAGGATGTTATTACTTTACCTTCAGAAAGTTATCTACTTCTACAAGGTACAGTTTCTCCATCTGTAAATTTTTCAATGAATGGTCCGCTATTTTTGTTCTCTGAATTACGGTATGAAATTAATGGAAATACTATAGAATGTGTACGACACCCTGGAATTACGACTCTCATGCGTAGATTATTATGTTCGGAAGATATCAAATCAGATTACAATTATAGTACATGCGCTCTAAATACGGAAGAATTAAAAGTATTTACACGAGAAATTACAGACCCATCAACCCCCTCAACATCAGCAGACACCGGAGCTAAAAAGTTGTTGGAATTTCAATTTATTATTCCTTTACGGTACATATTTGGTTTTGCAGAGGACTATAGACGTGCTATCGTACACGCAAGTCAAGAAATTGTTCTCATCCGTACCAACAGTGACAAAAATGCCTTTACCGCAACAGACGATAAGTCAATTAATGTAACATTTCAAACAATTGCATGGCAACTACCGTTTGTTAAATTGAGCGATCGCGCGAAAATATCCTTACTTAACAGAATAAAGAAGATAAAGCACGTGCCTATTCAATTTAGAGCATGGACACTTTCTCATCAACCGGCTCTGCCCACTGTTTCAGAACACAGTTGGATAATTAAATCATCATCAACGGTAGAACGTCCTCGTTTCATTATTATTGGATTTCAAACGAATAAACAAAATAATTTAACCAAAGATAGTTCAACATTCGATCATTTGAATATAACTGAAATTTGTGCATACATAAATTCAACGAGATATCCTTACGAAGTAATGAATTTAGATTTTGCTCGAAAATGATTTGGAAACCTCTACTTGTTATATGCCAATTTTCAAACAATGTATTATGGAAAAGAACCGTCGCACCCTGCTGTGAGTGTAGAAGATTTTCTTAGTAAATACCCCCTTTTCATCATACCGTGTAACTTTCAAAACGAGCTCTTAAATGACGGTAGTACGCTGCAGATTAGACTTGATTTTAAGACGCTCAATAATGTGCCTTCAAACACGTCATGTTACGCTCTTATTATACACGATAAATCAACCAGTTATAATGTATTAGAGTTGTGAATACAAAAGAACCTCATTTTACAATTTAGTATTTGTTGTTTTATGTTTGTGAAAGTACTGTTCTTGCTCGCGTTAAGTTTTTTCCGTTTGTATTTTTTAAAGTAATAAAGTTTTTATAAAAAGTTTGTTTCGCTGTTGTAATTGGCTGTTAATAACGATGAATAATAATATGTACGAAGTTATAATCGATTTTCAATGTTTTAAAAATAATGATAATGCCTACATAATTAAGGAACTAGCGATTTTAAGTCTGGATGGTGATCTACAATTTCATCAAATTTATAAACCACCGTTCGATTGGAATATATTATCAAATAGTAAAAGACGAACAAATTGGTGGGTTACGCGAAATTATCATTCTATCCCGTGGAATGCCGGAGATTCAGATTATAAAAATATATCGATCGATTTGGAAAATGTTTTAATTAGATTCCAGCCGTTAAAAATTGACGTTAAAGGAGACGTAAAAGTTGAAACTATATGGGAAAAATTTATGGAATCATCGATTTCAAATTACGAAATAATTAATTTAGAAACGCGTTATGCTATGCCAAATTTACGAAATTTAAACAATAAGTACCACGCTGTTTCGAATGCTGTAAAATGTGACGCACACACTGACGGAAAAACTAATGCATGTTCGTTACAAAATGCTCATGTAATGATGAAATGGTTCGATATGAATGTTAGACCAGTTTTATCTGCATTAAAATACCCCATACATGAAATGCTGGAGAAAACTACCGCGGAGATATTAATCGCAGAATGCCCGGATAAAATTTTCGAATTATATGATAAACTACCTGAAATGATGAAGAATAATGAAAATATTAAAAAATATTTACCATGTTCTAAACATAACAGTTTTGATATACCAGATTCATATCCTCTTACTAGAGTGCATGCATCATTAATTAAAGATTGTAAACAATGCAAACATGAATCTTTTACAGAATTTATACGAGAAATGTTTCCTGAAACTAAAGATAGCACATTTTTCGATGAAAACGTCGTTTGCGATTGCGGAAAATGCGAAGTTGTTTTTAAACTGTTTCCTGAAGATTAAAATTTTTTTCTTTTTAAAAAAATCGTTATTATTTAGCTAATAAGATTTTTTTGAATTGTATTTTCTTTTTTAACACATGATGTTTTGTAAATTTATATATAAAATTATGAAATATACTTGATTTATTTTCATATATAGCGTTTTTTACTTTTTTTCCACACATCTTCCTCATAACCTTCGCGTTACTTCTAAACACACACACACACACACACACACACAAAAGCGCGTAAATAATAATAGTAAAAAATATAATGAACGCGTAAATAATGAAATGAGAGAAAACATTTATTACATGCCTTATAAAAACGTAAAATATATACATGGAATGAGCGACGAACGAGTATACAAAAAGCGAGCGACGATATGAAATTATGTGCATGCAATGAATCATAAAAAATATATACAAACAGTACGAATAAAACTAAATATGTAAATTATTATTATTCCCGATAATATGAAATTTTGATGTAAAATTTCTGTAAGGATTACACATTTGTTTGAGGGGGATATTATATATCTCTCGATTTATTATAAATACTGTAATGTTACGCACACTATTTTTGTATGCTATACGCATTTGTTTATATTTATTCAATTTATTTTTCTTCTTTTTAAGCTTCAAACATCTTTTTTTATTTTTTCACTTCTAAAAATATATAATTCAGGGGCGAAGTATTTTTTATAAATAACCCCCAATTCTAAATATTGTTCCTCTATCGATGTTACACCATCAATAAATCTGTTGGAAAATGTGTCTATATCGCTACATATATTACCTGTTTTTCGTAACTTTTGTTCCAAACAAATTAAAGTGTTAAACCTTTCGTTATACCAATCCATGAAATTATAAATAAAACATTCTCTCACCCCATTAAAAACGGATTTATCAGGATAATATGTTTTTTTCTTTTTCTCAAAAACGTTCGAGATTCTTCCATAATAGTATAAATATGTTTGCGGGCAATTAGTTTTATCGAAGTCGATTTGAAATAACTCTTTTGCGGTTGAATTGAAAACGAAATACATGTTTTTTGTAAACAACGTCCTAAAACAAAAAAAGAATAATATGATCTTCCAAAAAACTACCTTTGCATGTTAAAAAAATTTTTTTAAGAGCAAATAAACTGTCAATTTTTTTTCTTAAAAAATAATATATACATTATACACACAACTGGTTCAGATTTTTTGAAAAAGTTCATCATTACCAGTACTTTAAGTTAAGAGGGGGAGAGAAGGATAGATAGCTAAATAAATTAAATGAACGGAAATCGGAAAGGATCGGAAAAAGATGAAAAAATAATTAGCAAAAATATATACAATATGAGAATGAATAGATATCGAGGGGGAAAAAATATATACAAAATAAACAAACAATATACAAATGAATATACGAAATGTTAGCGAAAAAACGAGCGAACGGTCTGACGAAAAAACGAACGGACGGACGGGTGAAAAAAAAAAGAACAGGGCGAACAGCCGAAAAAAGAATGGTACGAACGGGTAAACGAACGAAAAAAAAGAACCGTACGAACGGGTGAAAAAAATATATACAAATACATGCAAAAATATATAGAAAAATTATACAAAATGTTAACGAAAAAACGAACGGGTGGGCGGCCAAAAAAAATAATATATACAAAAATTAATCTAAACGAATACGTTTGACGGAGGGGCCCGAATCAACGGTTTTTCCACCATTGCTGGTCCCCGAATTATTATTATCAACAACATTGCTTAAGGCAGTATGCCCTATAGCCAATGTGTGAATGTTATTTTCTAACACGATCCTTTTATCGTCTAAGCAACTGATGGCCAGCTTCGTCGATCGAATCGTGTATATTTCATGCCTGAAACTTCTTATTAAATAAGCGGTACGATAATTTTCGACGGAAATATTATTATTACTAAATATACAAGTTTTATACTGTTCGAACGTAATTTCGTTTTTAGTTATATTATATGGAATACCTTTACATTTTGTTATAACGGACTTATTATCTACCTTAATACTATATACTTTAGACCTTAAACCTACGAACGCAGTCACTGGAATAGAATTCAGTTCGTCTTTGAACTTCCCCAGTTTCTTTTTATTCTCCAGCGAATAACACATGTGATCGGGGGGGTAATCACTGGTGTCGAAATAATTTAAATTTTCGTACATGTCTTTATATACATCGGGAGTTATTATATTATAAACTAGACTATCGGTATCGGTATATAACAAACTTAACTTATTATTACCATACATTTTTAACATAACATCATAATGGAAACTGTACATAACATGTTTACTTATATCTAATATCGACATGCCTACAAATATCGGTTTATTAAACAATAATTTCTTCTGATTCCGGTGGACAGCATACAAAAACGGATCTTCGGAAATCATCGTGCGATCCTTAAATCTGGGGTTAGTAACGAGTTTTGTAAATTTAATTTCATTAGCAACGAGCTTAATATCTAGCATATTCCTAATGTTCTGCAAAGTCTTCCCGAAAGAACTATTATTAAGGAGCTTCCAAAGGTTCTTCTCGAACTCATTTGTAGCTTTTTGACGTAAACTAGTATTTAAATCTATATATTGCTTAAGCCATCGCGATTGGCTAAACGATATGCCGCGATGAATTTTTTTAAGTACAAGGCCATGAGATAACGCTAATTTTAAATATTTAATATGTACAATATAATTATTTTTATGTTCCAATGTCGCAACTAATTTTTTTATCGACCCTTTCTTCGAGACCACCTTCCTTTCTGGAAGGAATGGTAAATCGTTATGTATTTCATGTAGAGTTGTTGGATACTCGACGTCTACCTCAAATACATAACCAGTCTCACCGTCCAGATCGATATTATTAAAATTAAATTGCGCAATTTCCTGTTCGGTCATCCATTTGAAACCCCCTATAGGAAGGGGTTCACTCATGGCATAACCATACAAATTATTAGCGTCTAAATACAAAATATAATTATTTTCTTCAGACGTCGATGAAGAAAATGACGAAGGCTGGGACGAAGACGACGAGGACGGTACATTATTATTCGTAATGTATGGGTTACGGGCCTCGCAATATCTTTGTACACATTGCGTTAAACCACCGCGTATTCCCGATTCGAAAAACATATACATATCATAATCGGTTAATAATTCTATACGAATACCAGTCATTTTTAACATGGCATTAAAACTAAACCCTGGCACTATGACCATGCAGGGTCTAATTTATAAATATTAAAACATACCGTTCTAAAATTTTCGAATATGTCCGCTAATAATAATATATCAGTTCGTAAATATTCATCAGAGTACTCCCCCAAATTCCGAACTCCAAGAATATTCCATACGTTCTGTGCATGCTGATACGCATCCTCCGTGATTGTTGATTTGGATAACGAACTGTAGAATGCAGACCGCGGAGGCAACGATTCTTCTTCAAGTTTCGAAGGATCGCTACAGTATTCGTACGGGAAATATCCTTTTCGTCGGAAAAGGGAGAGTAATCCAGGGTCTTTGATGTTCGAAACGGTATGATGAAATCCATTATCGGGCAGGTAACTCGCCAATTTTTCCAAACTCGACGCCATAAAGTTGAACGAGTCAATGAATCGGAGCTGGAATTTTCCCGGTACGATTTGTTTTGAAAATCCTTTAAACTTTTCTTCACTGTTTGCAAGTACGTAAATTTCTAATGTATCGTAAGCCAACTCGCGGACGATGAGATGACTGTCGTAACCGGTAAGATTGTGAATAATTACGGGGAGGAAATACGGAAGCCGCATTTCCAAATTACATTTTGAGTGTGCTGCGCCGCGGAATTTACCCGTCAAATGGTCGTGATCACGAACTTTATCGGAGTTTATAATTGCTTTCGAACAAATATTGCAAATTGTAGCGTTATCGAACGCTACAATATCACTCGCGGTCATAACGATTGGTTTTTTCTGTTTGTAAATGTCGTACACCGTTTTCGCGTCTTCAACGAGACTCTCGACGAATTTTTTCGCAGCCTCGGGGCCGCGATAAAGTCTTTGACCGCGTAAACACTGAGGCAATTCGTAACCTTTAGCACGCGAAACGATTAAGTACGAGTAGCTCATAGCCACGTGCCTATGAACTTTAACGGTATTTGATTGTGCCAACTCACTTTGAGTTCTCCGTACACACGGTTCTTTTTCTTCTTCTTTTTCTCCATCTTCCTCATCTTCGTTTTCGCGATTTTCATCCGTAATGGGTTGAATAAAACACTCGAAATCCGCATAGATTGAAAACCCCACATATTGTTGCTGCCGGAACTTGTCAAACTGTAATATATTTTTACCCTGTTTAGGCATTTCTACCGCCACCGCTGAATGATCGCCACAAATCTTTTTATGTTCCTGCAATTTTTCAGCGCTATCCACGTGCCAGAGACATCGTCTGCATATATGAATGCGCCAACTGCAGCTGCTGATTTGGGTTACAACCAACCGTTCCAAATCTTTAATATAGCAATAGTGCCGCTTCTCACCTTGAGATATTAGTAATAAATCGGTGTGGTCTGCACGTTCTTCTTTGCATATTCTTACAGGGTACACAAAATTATTTTCGTCGAGCCCGTAAACGTTAATCGAAGAATTCGCGTTATTTTTTTCGAACTGTTTAACGTCATCGAGACTGGCTGGGAACGAAATTCCCTGCTAGTCGTACTTCGCGTCAAGCTCGGGCTTGTTTCTATAACGATAAACTTGTTCTGCATTTTTATTCACAAATTTCGCCAGCATCGAATATTTAAAACACATCGCGTCGCGATTTTGTACGTTAATTACGGCTTTACGAGCACTAATAATTTTCGGTAGCGGTAAAAACGAAGACGCGCGCGACAAAATATTAGCTAAATTTAATTTTACCTCGAGGTAAACGATCCGGTCAATCGTCCAACCGGAGCCTTTCACGTGATCGAAATTCGATATTTTTTCTTTAATTTTACGGAACGATGTACCGAAAAAGTCGTCGAAATCGTCTCCCGCAACTAAATGTTTACATTCCGACGAAAAGTACGTTTGAGCGATATGATCACCTTTAGTAATCGCGGTCGCGCGGCGGAACGTCGAATGCAATACCATACTGCATTTTATCCCTGTAGCTATGTTATTAGAAATTAAATCTAAAATAGTCGGTTGTACTTTTTCTAAATATTTATCGATATCGCGAATATTAAAATTATCGTTAACAATCCGGAACGTTGCGAGTCTTTTACGAAATTTAGTATCGATATTTTCCACGTGGAATAATACGCGCGTCGGGAACATTTTAACTAACTCCGCGTTTGATGCGGCCATTATAATCACTATTAACAAAACAAAAAACAAACGTTAACAAAAATATTATTTTGCTACACAAAACGGTTAGTAACACGGAACGTATTTACACAATTAAAAAAAAAAATCACTTTGAAAAAATATTTAGAACGCTGTGTGAAACACAAAACTATATCGCACGAACTTGCAACTCAAGTGATCTGAGAAATTTGATTTCTCCAGCTACCACCCTCGTATTTCTCCTTTGCAACATGTCAAAACAAGTTTTTCCACAAAATATACCTGTAAAATCCGCTTTCGCAATATATCTTTATTTTAACGACGTATTTAGATCATGTAAGAGCCTGAAAAGTGACATTCTAAATGGATATTTATGAACCTTTCATGGTTACGGTCATCCGGTGCAGTGACCTTTTTTATTCCTTTGTTTGAAAAGAACCTTTTTTGAAAAAATAAGCACGAATACGATTTTTTAAAAGACGAAATAAGACGCGTTATTTAAGGATGTTATTTTACCTTTAAATTAAACAGCTCAATTCAGTACATAAGCGATAGAAATAGACCCTTTTTTTTTTTTTCATTCTATTGTTTGAAAACAACCTTTTAAAAAGATTGAATAAGACGTTATTTAAAGGCGTTAATTTAACATGAAATTGATCAGCTCAATTCAGTACATAAACGATTGAAATAGACCCTCTTTATGACGTTCTTGGAAAACGGCTTTTGAAAATAAGCACTATCCCTAAACTATTGTATAACTTTTTTTTCTTTTCTTTTCATTTTTTTATTTATGCGAGATTATAATTTTTTACGTATACATATACGCTAGAATATTGTATATAATAATATAATTTATAATAAGTTTGAATGAATGATATATAGCCGTCAACAATACAATAAAACGTATAAAGAATTACACGTTTTTCATACAGTTTGCTTTAATTTTTGAAAAAAAATATGTTCCTGAATAAATAATAAATTTTAAATATTAATTTTTGAAAATATATAGCCAGAAATATAATCATTTGATTTTTTTAAATGTGAATTTATCATAATGCAGAAATTTTATTTCAGCGAAACCGTATTAAATAAAATTATACTCGATTTCATTTTTGAATACATACTCGTATGTCTGGAAAAAAAATTATGAACGTTCGGGAGAAACGATCGGAAGCGGAAAAAAAAATATAGTTAGAATAATTCCATAATACTTGGAGTTGAAAAAAGTTATTATGAACGGTATGGGAACTAACGACGGCAGATGTGTGCGCATTCATCGCGTTGACGACATTGTAGGATTTATTTTTAGAACCGGAGAAAAATAAAAATATTATGAACGGTCAGAAGAAATGATCGGAAGTGAAGAAAATACATAATTGGAATAATTCCATAATACTTGGAGTTGAATAAAAGTTATTATGAACGATATGGGGAACTAACGACAGCAGATGGGTGTGCGGGAATGGACGGTGTGCATTCATAGCGGTCACATAAAAAAATAATTACCTCTCAATATGAAATGACGGAGACGTCGGGAGCGTCGATCGGGGGTTTAATGGTCGTAGTAGAAGTAAATAGAATGCGATATATTCGATATTAAAACAACGGAATCGATCGGAAAAGAGGGTGGAAGGGGTAAAGGAGACTAAGGCTATTTTAGACTATAGAAATAATTGATTTGTTAATTAGTAAATGTTTTGGATAACCGGTTAGATTTAGACAACAGAGCAGGGATTGGGTTATTATGTGAAAAAAATAATAATTAAAAAAAAATTGGAGCAGCGTAAACGGACGACACGTGCGGGGGATCGGCGTGTGCGCTTTCGTGGCGGAGAACGTTATGTTAGATATATGCGCGAGATCGGGACGTGCGCTTTAGCATATGGCGGTAAGATCAGGGAATCAGGAAAATAAAAAATATGCTTCGGCTAATTTTATATTATGTATACTTAGGCTTTGAAATATTAAAGAAATAATCGCGGTATCGGGAACGGAGCACGTGTGTGTGTGGGTGTGATATCGCGGTGGAGATCAGAATATGCGTGGGATCGGCGCGTGCGCTTTCGCGACGGCGACCGGAGCGTGCGCGGGAACGAAATATATGTGTGAGAGGTGTGAACTGGAGTTATAGGTTGGATTTACGCTTTAAATAATATATTGGGGTTAAATTTTGGAATTTTCATACTTAGGCCTCGGAATTTTTAAAAAAATCGTGGTAACGTAGCGGGCGAGCGGGGCGATCGGAGACTTGGGTTACTTTCGGACATTAATTATTATATTTATGTTAATTAATAATCGGTTCGGTTTATCGGAGACGAGCGGGACGTGTACGGGGGAATTTCGGAGAAATTTGGGGAACTTGGGGGAGCTTTCAGCACCTGGACACTAATTGGGGTTGCTTGCGCCCCAGAATACCACTTTGGGTAGTTTATTAACCTCGGGACACTGTTTGGACGTTCGGATCAGTGGATATGCGGGGGAACCGTCCGGGGGAAACTTGGAGGAATCGGGGGAAACTTTGGTGAATTTTGACCACCTGGACATGAATTGGGGTGAATTTCGTGTTCGGATTACCGGTCTGGGGTGAATTTTCGCCTCCGGGACAGGAATTGGGGTTCGGATTAGCGAGTGTCGCCAGTTCCTGTATTTACTGACTACTTATACTACTGTATTATCTTCGTATTTACTGATTTTTTTTTTAATTTTCTCGATTCAAACATAAAATTCATTTTACACTTTGCAGTTTTTTATTTTTTTTTTTTGGTTTTTATTTCGTATAGAACATCTCGGCACTAAGTCCTTCTTAATTTTCTGGGATTTCTTGAAAGATTTTGTCAGTGTATGCTACATATGTATATTCATGTTATTGTTGATTTGCAATTTTCCAAAAAATTGTCTGTACTGTATCGCTTGGATATTCTCCAACACATGGAATATGCAAATCATTGCGTAGAGTGTTATTCAAATGATGTACGGAGCATTAACTATTTTTTGAAGAATCTTTTGCTAAAATGGCTGAATCCCGTTAATATTCTCTATATCTCCCAAATATACTAATTGTTTATAAGTCAAATTAACGCCGGATTGTTTTTCAATAATTTCTTCTTTTAATAAGCCTATCCTTGAAAAGGTTTTATTTCTTACATAGGCTACGTGTGATTTCCATGTAAAGCGCCGGTATATAATCAGTCCTAAGTGCTTAATGATCTTAAGGTAAGAAATAATCATTCAAATTTATTATAGGTGGCGATGAGATCCTGTTTAATTTAAAAGTTATTTGTTGTCCTTTCGTATCATTTAATTATGTATTTTCTATTTTTTTTTACTAAAATAGAGATTTTAACTGAATATTTTTGTACAAATGCCGACAGGAATACTGGATTTTCATATGATGCCGCAATAAATGTATCACCTGTAAGTATTGTAACAACTGTTGAGTTTATAATAAGAATATTTGCCGCCTACATGGTGTGTAGTAATATACATAAAATACTCCTCGGTGGAACAGATGTTCGGATTTTAAATTTATTGGACAGTGTTGAATTTATTTCGACTCGAAAATATGTATCTGTTTGTTAAAATGAGATACAACATTGTCTATACATCATTATTTACGCTTCTTTTAAGTTTAGATAGAAGGTCATAATGTCCCACTTTGTTAAATTGCTTCCCACGTTCAAGATAACAGTACTACAATAGTGTCTCCCTTCAAGTGAACTGATATTTGATATACTATTTGGTGAATGCGTTAAATTGTTAAATTTTTGGCACGAAATCAAAGAATTAATTTTTTGCTCATTACTGTTTTCAATGTACAGTCCTAAAACAGCATTTCGAAGATCTTCGACAAAATGCTTAGCAAACTTATCGGCCTATAGGTGGAAGGGTTATTATTACGTTTGGGTTAATTATTTTCCTGCATGAGGATAATAATAAATTGTAATATTAACTTGTAGATATAAGTAAGCATCAGAATGACATTTTTTTTTAATATTTCATCTTTCGTTTCATCCTTCTCAGGAGTTTTCCTTGACAGTATCTTGACAATAATTTTCTGCACCTTCCCCGGGGTTATATGTTTCATTGATAATCTTAACTGTGTTTCTACTTTGAGAAATCATTTAACTATGCGATACGATCATTTATATTATAATATAACTGAAAGGCATCGTATAAATATTCGATAAAGGTAGCAGCTCTGTCCTTGGTAGCTACAGTCCACTTCTCATTAAATTTTCTTATCGGTCATTGCTTAGGCGGATTCTTTAGTTATGATTTGGTAGCCGACTATACTGATAAATATGGTCCTTGTGCTGTGTGTAATTTCCGAGATTATTACAGCACATGGATCAGTGTAAGTTTAGAAGTATTTTAACAGGTTAACCGCTCTAATATAGTGTAGCATATCCCGGACCTATCTTGGTTCGTTTGACCATGCAACCGATGGTAAATTGGAGATGCCTGCAGGCAGCCAATGTTCCAGAATGTGTTCAGTAGTTGGTTAAATGGGGGAATTTCATATGGAATAGGCAGAGGGAGGAACTATTCCTTCCAGCAAATAGTTGTGGGATATTGCTGTGTGCCCTATGCGGAGTCTAGTCAATGCTGAAAACTCTCTGCGGAACAAAGATATTGGTGGCCACCAAGGCTCAGTACTTACCTTGATGGATTGCAGCCATGATCTGTGAAACGACCACATAGTTTCATATGTCTCTGTCATATGTTTAACTTTCCGAATACCGCACACATGCCGATTATTGTAAATAACAAAAAAGATACAAGCCGATGTTTTAGAATTTGCGCGGGAATTAAGTGCAATACTACGATATATCAAGGACCAATTTTTGTGCATATGTTTACCAAGTTATGATTGATGAGCCCGCATACATTAGCGAAATAAGCACGTATGTAATTAGAACGTGTATATTTATTCACGTGCTTCGCTAAGAAAAGAGTAAATAAACTGCTACAAAATATACCCGGGTAGGTTACGAAGAACAGTTGGGGAATCACGCAAAATTAGTTTTAAATCGCTGTTAGTCGTACGCGGTAATACGAAAATTCGTTAAACGAGATGAACAGGCACTTACTGTACTTCACTGCTGTTCTTACCATCTGCTACCCGATTGAATCGTGCGAATCGATTGTAATCGATGCATGTCCTGGCGGCATTCCCGTATTTACCTGCGGAATTTTCATGCAAACCGATGTCATGAAAAGCGTTGCACGCAATGCCGAAGCGTATGATATCGGCGCTTTATATGTAAGTTTTAATGTGACACCACACGTGTACACACATGCGAATCCATAAGCGCCGTCGTTGTTATCACGGGATTCCGATTATTCGAAATATTTTTTATTTATTAATACGAGTTTATTGATTTTCTCCATTTCGGAATTCTTAATAAGTTTATTATTAATAAAATTCTAATTGCGTGTTTAATTGGATGAGGGTAAAAAAAAATAAATTTATAAGGGAATAAAATTGAATCAATTTAGCGAAAACGTTAAGAGATGAAAGAAAACAGACATTTAATTAAACACCTAGTGGAAGAAATTGAAAAACCGGTAAAAAGGACTAGTCTGGAAAAAGATATCAAGTGGGTAAAATAGTTAAAGTACAACAATTCAGTGATAATAACCTAACTGATTGTTACAATTAAGTGATCGAAAGCTAGACACCTAATCATTATTTTGTTTTCAGAATTTTCGTACTCCTTTTAAAAAATGTTCAAATGTGAAGTTAGCATTATATTTTCAAACGAAATATTTTTCAATGTATCTAAAATTATTTTTCAATAGATCGCTTGAACGCTCCACAATTATCGTAGCACAAATGTAACTGAGTTTACTCTAAAACGAGACAAATAATTAAAAATTTAACCTGCCCCGCCCAAAACAAAACGTCTCAAATCACCCAGTTATAATTCATGTATATATCTTTCAGACGCTATATTATTAATGACACTATTCCATGTATGAAATTAATTATGCTCGATCATTTCAATAAAACTAGTTCTCTTACTGTTTTTTTAGGATTCCGTATACATATAATGTATGGAATCCTTATAAGATGGCACACAAATGACAAAAATATCAAATAAAAATCAATAATTCACGAACGGCTTGACTTATAAACTTCAAATTTGGAACATAAATTACAATTAAAATTATCTTTAAAACGATCTATAACTTGAAGTTGACCGATTAACCTGGGCGGCAAAAAACCCAAAAAACCGTCAAGAATATATAATATGGTACATAAAACGACCTCAAAAATCACTTAAAAAATAATAACTCGTCACTAGATAAACCTATAACGCTGAAATTCAAAATATAAACTACAATGCAGGAGTACTTTCATAAAATCAAAAAATTACGGTACAAAAGATAGGTAAAGTTGCCCAAAAGTTCAAAAAACCGCAAAAAATGACGTGTCCCCCCCCCTTAGCGCCGCGAGTATTGTAGTTAAAAATTTTGAATGGGGCTAAAAATACGCACATACCCGTATATTTCTCTAGTTTGAAACATCCGGATTTCCAACTTTAAAACTAGACCCTCGGGGCGACAAAAGCTCGAAATTTTTTAAAAAAATATTTTTTTTTTACAGGTATGCGATATATCGATGGAAAGATCGCTATTTGTCGGGAAGGAAACCGAATTTCATTTCGTTAACGAAACTTTCAAAGTTGCCGTAAAGTTCAAAAAAGCGCTAAAAATGACGTGTCTCCCCCCCCCCCCCCTAGCTTCGCGAATGTTACCGATAAAAATTTTGAACACGGTTAAAAATATGCGCTTCCACGTATATTTCTCTAGTTTGGAACATCCGAGTTTCCAGCGTTAAAATTGGACCCTCGGGGCGCCGAAAGCTAGATATTTTTAGGCTAGTGATATATCATTAGAAAGATCTCTATTAGTCGGGAACGAAACCGAATTTCATTTTCTTAAACAAACTTTCAAAGTTGCGGTAAAGCTCAAAAAAGCGTGAGCTCTAATTTGCAGCCCCCTCTTTGTGACGCGAGTATTATAGCTATACTTTTGGAACATGGTAGAAAATACATGACTCCATGTATATTTCTCTGATTTGAAACAACCGGCTCCCCAATTTTAGAATGATACCCGCGGAGCCCCGAAAATTAAAAATTTTGAAAAAAAATTTTTTTTTTTTTGGGTTTGTGATGTATCATTAGAAAGATCGCTAGTTTTCGGGAACGAAACGGTATTTTATTTTCTTAACGAAACAGTCAAAGTTGCTGAAAAGTTCAAAAAAGCGCAAAAAATGACGCGTTAGCCCCCTAGCGAAGCAAATATAACAGCTAAAAATTTTTTTAGCAAAACTTTCAAAGTTGCCGAAAAGTTCAAAAAAACAAAAAAAATTACGTGTCTCCCCCCTATTTCCAGGAATATTTGCAGGTAAAAATTTTGAACGCGGCTAAAAACGTGCGCATCCCCTTATATTTCTCTAGTTTGGAACATATGGATTTCCAGTTTTAAAATTAGTGTCTTGGAGCGCCGAAAGTTCGAAATTTTGAAGAAAATTTTTTTTTTTTCTAAGGCATGTTATATACCGTTGGAAGGATCGCTATCTGTTGGGAAAGAGACCGTATTTCATTTTCTTAACGGAACTTTTAAAGTTTGCCGAAAAGTTCGAAAAAGCGCGAGAATTGATTTGTGACGCGAGTATTATAGCTAAAAATTTTTAGGAAAGTAGAAATTATGGGCATCCATGTATATTTCTCTGGTTTAAAACATCTAAGTTTCCAACTTTAAAATTAGTGTCTTGGGGCTCTGTAAGCTCGAAATTTTGTAAAAAAAAATTTTTTTTAAAGTGCATCATTAATGGAAAGAGCGCTATTTTTCGGGAACAGACCGGTATTTCATTTTCTTAACGAAACTGTTTGAAATTTACTTAAAGTTCATAAAATTGTGAAAAATAACGTGTAGCTCCGCTTGTAATTTATGTATTGTAGTTCAAGATTTGAACAAGGTTAAAAAAATGTGCGTCCCTGTTTATTTATTTACTTTGGAACATCTGGGTTTCCATCTTAAAATTCGGAACCTTAAGCACTGAAAGCTCGAAAGTTTCAAAAATATTTCTTTTCCGGTCACGATCGATGGAAAGATCGTTATTTGTCGAGAACGAAATTTCCTTAACCAAAATTTCAAATCTTGATATTCCAAACTTGAGAAATATATGTCGAAGCGAACCGTGTTCAAAATTTTTAGCTATAATACTCGCGGCGCTAGAGGGGAGGGACTATTTGAATTTTTTGGCGACTTTAAAAGTTTCTAAATACGGTTCGGAATTATGTTTAGAGACTCCCGTGGAGATGGCGTACGAATTTCGACTGTTACTGGTTGAATATCGGATGGTAACATTATCTGTTGAAAGTTAATATCCGCACGAACGGCTAATATTATTTCCCCATGCGCACAACTAGCAAGCACCGGATTTGATTCAAGAACTTTATAGTTTTTTAGTTGTAAATGTTGGTTTTGTTTTAAATAGGTTTCTGGAATGCAAAGAATAAACAGGTTTGTTAATCGGTGTTATGAGTACAAGACTGCAGCCGTTTTTAGAATTTGGTTCGGATCGTTATAATTTGCGTTAGTAGTGTTAGTACGAGGGCTAAGAAACGGAACGGGATCACAGGTTTCGGTTTCGTTATTTTCATTACGGCGTGTGTTAGTGTTGTTATGAACTGTAATGAAAGGAACGGGCTCACCGCATCATTATTTAGGTGGTACGTCCGCCTGATGAAAAACAGATGCGAATAGTATTTCGTTTTGTTAAACAATTTAACGAACTATGCTAGTAAATAAATAAAAAAAAAAATTTAATAATGGTCTAACGTATTGAGAGAGTCGAAAGAAAAAACCGAATTGTTAAAAAATCATCTCAGCAGTCTTTGTCACATCGCGGAACTATATCGACCTTTTTTAGTAAAGTAACCAGTTCGTCTTGCAACCGAAAGAAATTTGATAACAAAGTAACCAAATCGTCTCGAAATTCGGTTTTCAAATTAGTGACATTTACAAAATTCGTAAACTATAATTTCGATTAAGTGTGTCTCTCCTTCCCATTCGCCCAGAATCCAGGACGCAATCACCGACGTACACCAACCTGCCAGCAGGGAGCACCAGCATTCTAGCAGCCGCAGCAGAGTGATACGTAACATTAATATTATTTCTAATTTTTATGTATTTATTAAATGTCTTTAACGGTCGGCTATCTAAGAAAGATAGTTGTAGGGATTAACAAAATTACACATTTTAAAAAATCATAAAACCTTAATATTAGTATTATTAAATCTAAACCAATAAGTTAAAAAAATAAATAAAAATTAAATAAATAAAAGAAAGGATTTAATTAATTTTTCTTCATAACCATTACATTGCACTTCAAATTAGTCTAAGCCTTCGATTCAAATTAGTATTTTGCTTTACTGTTTTAAATTATTATTAGAAAAGATCTCTGAAATTTATAAACATATTAAATTAAAATAATAAAATAAAAATGGAAGTTTATTCAAACAAATTTTCTTACATACTAAATAATTATAGGTATTATTAACTTTCATACGGAATCCTTAGCGCATGAAACCTCATGCTTGACTGAACTTGTTTTTTTTTATTATTATTCAATTGATTCTGCATTTGTTTAGCAATGATCAGATAAAGCCAAAAAACCATAACGTATAAAAATGTTTACGAAAACAGATATGTCCGAAGAGAGCTTAGTAAAAGTTCATTATATTTTCTCTCCTCATTAGTTCACTTTTCATGATTTAATTTAGTTCATACCACCCCTTCAGTTCATTTAGGTTTGAACGTTTCCGATCAGTCTGGTTATTTATTAATAACGTATTCTAAAAAGTAAGTATTAATAAGATTTCATACAAATTTATTATTTGTAAAAATACTTTTCTTTTAGACATAGTCTTCGCAAATGTATAACAGCACTTTGTAAACAGGTTGAGGCTATGAAACGTTCACTCCATTTTTTGGTTCCTTATCATAACTTTAAATTTAAAGAAGAAATTTAACCTGACGCGATCTAAGTCTATCATTTTTCTCCTAAATTTGTAAACGATTTTTTACCATTTAATGAAGTAATCGACTATGCATAGCAGTTTAAATCCAATTTTCAACCATTTCCTGAAATCGCTGCTATTGATGGCGCTGATGATAGAGGTCCTTTTTTGATAATTTCAATGGCTTCGATTGCCTTTAGCACTGCATCATCTGTTGAGCTACAGAGTTTCCAGATGATGCGATGTTCATCTATTACCACAATGTCATAAGTATCTGTCAAAGAAAAGTACGAAAGAAATTGTTTAAAATTCTACCAACACAGTTTTACCAGCTTTATTTTTCACTGTTTCTCGTGATTTTCTGAATCAAATTTGATATATCGTTCAACACGCATTGCAAGCGTCGTTATAGAATTTAACGTATAATCGTAACCTGTCTATCGCAGAAAAATTGAAACAGAGATAATAACCAAAATTAACTGACGCTGAAAAAACCAATAATAGACATTAACTGATTTTGCATAAAATTTTGATTATGATATTTTTAAAAAAAATGTTTTCAGAGAGTCTGGAGTTAAATTTCGATACTAAATTTAAAACCCGTTTGTACATCTTGCTTGTAGCAGAAGTGCACACAAACTGACAGATGCAAAATTTCTGTAACAGGTTATTTCACTCACTTCTTTTATTTAATCATACTTTGCTGTCTACCTTTTTTGTATTTTTTAGTAAATATGAACTTTAAAAAATTAAACACTTCTATCCGTTCGTACGTTTGTTAGGATTATAGACTCGACTTCGCCGTGATGCATAATCTGAACACTGATGAACCCATAGATTCACCCATACAAGATATCGGAGAAGAAGTTTGGGGTGTAATTTGGTGTATTCCAAATAAACAGTTCAAAGCTTATGAAGGGTAAATTATGTTACACATTTATTCGTTTTTATTGTATATTTTGACCCTGTTATTTTAGTGTAATAATAATAATAATAATAATAATAAACCTTTATTAAGGAAATTCTTAAACTGCATAACAAACATGAATAATATAAATTTGATATAGAAAAAACTAAATATTAAATTTCCTCGGCCCATGATGAGCAAAGGTTTCCTGTAACCTCTCCCATTCAATCTTATCTATGGCTACTCTTTAAAAATTTTTGTTCAATAAAAAATTACTAAAATCGTCCCTCCACCTTGTCAACTGATGCCCTCTTCTTTTTTTATAATGTGCAAGAAACCAGAAAGTGGCTCTATATGTCCATCTGTCATCCTTCATTCTCGCTACATGACCAGCCCAAGCCCATTTTTGTCTTCTAACATATCTGATTGCATCTATATTATTTTTTAATTTTTGTTTTATCAGTTTGAGTGTTACTTCATCTTCTTTCTTAATATTTAAAATAGACCGTTCGATTGTATTTTATATTACCTTTATTTTATTAATAATTTTTGAAGTCAGACACCAGGTTTGACCGCCGTATGTTAAACTGGGTATAATAGTGGCGTTGAAAATTATACTCTTGTGGTAATTGTTAAAAAAGCCTTTAAAAATATATTTTAGTGCCCAATACTTGTTCCAAGCTTTTGTTATTCTAGTATTTACCTCCGTTTCAGTACGATTTTCAAAACATAATTGCTGACCTAAGTACGTTACTTGATTTACTATTTCTATAACCATTTCATTTACTGTACTATTTTAGCGTTTCGGTTTTCTGTAAATATTTTCGTTTTTCCGATATTTATGGAAAGCCCGGCTTTTTTTCCCATATCGTCTAATTCTGTTATCATAATTTTTAGTTTTTCCAAGGAATTTGACAAGAGTACCACGTCATTTGCAAATCTTAAATTGGAAATTCTTTTTCCATTTATGTTTAAACTTTTGTTATCCCAGTGTAAATTCCTAAAAATATCTTCCAAAGCACAGTTAAACAAAACCGATGATAATGGGTCTCCTTGTCTAACCACTTTCTTAATATCAAAGTACCGACCCTGTACATCTGTTAATATTCTGGCTCTAAGGTCCTTATACATATTTTTTATTAATATTATGTTAATTTTCTGGAACTTCTTGACTTTTAAGTAATGCAAATAAGTACTGATGTTTTAAAGAGTCGAAAGCTTTATTATAGCCAATTAGAGCCATATATATTTCGATTTGATATTCTATGCATTTCTCAATGACTTGGTTTATGACATGTAGGTGATCTATTGTAGCGAACGACCTTCTGAAACCAGCTTGTTCTACAGGTTGTTCGACTCTTATAATAGGCTGTATTCTATTTTCTAACAACTTTGAATTTTTTTTTTGAAATAGTCAAACTTAAAGATATTGGACGATAGTTTTCAATTTTATGTCGATCCCCCTTTTTAACAACAATATTATATCAGGGTACTTCCATTTACAGGGAATAATGCCTGTTTTTAAAATTCTATTAAATAGGATCGTTAAGATTTTTATTAATTGTAAACCTCCCAATTTTATGTGTTCGATCACTATTTTGTCACTGCCTGGGTTTTTGTTGCGTCTCAATCTTTTTACTATCTCCGCTACTTCTTCATTCAGAAATTCTGGTTCTACTGGAAAACTAGTTTCAATAGAATTGCTTATACTGTAATCGTTATTTATGTCATTATACAAATTTTTATATATATACATATATATATATATATATATTTTTTTTTTGTGGGCGCACCAGCGGCATTGACCCAACAACAAGAAAACTAAGCGAAAAAACTAGATAACTAGGCGGTCCAAAATGGACGTAACAAAAGACAGCAGTGCGGACACCACAGAAGATGAAGGAAAGGAGAGGACAAAGGAAGAGTTATAGGGAGTAGGGAGACCTAATGACAGGAGCTAACTGTATAAAAGGACACTCGAAGAAAATGTGATCAGCATCACATGTACGAGGAGGATCACAATCGTGAAGAGAACAATCAGGAGAAGGCGACAGAGAAAATAGAAAGCGGGAGAAGGGGTGGAGAGAATGATTGATCCGGAGACGAATTAGAGAGACAATAGAAGAGCGACGACCGAAAGGAGTAGAATGGAACCAAGACAGGGAACGAGAAATCGGCTGAATAAAACGGTAATGCGAATAACGATTAGAAAATAGGGATGGATAAATATCCCGCTAAAGTCTGGCGTGATTGGAGGTGAATAAGGAAAGGATATCTGAAGAAGGGAAATGGTTGAGGAATGAATCAAGACGACCAGCAGAACGAGCCAAAAAATCAGCTGCGTCATTGCCATCAATTCCGGAATAACTGGGGACCCATAAAAAATCAATAAGAATAGAACGGGAAGACTGCAGAGTGAAAGTAAGAGAACGAATTGAGAGAATAATACTATCTGAGGAATGTGAAGGAGGAGAGGATAGGGCTTGAAGGACGCCTTTAGAGTTTGAAATAATGAGGAATTGGGAAAGATCGCTTAAAGAGGAAATAAACGAGATAGCCCGGAGGATGGCGATCGACTCGACAGAAAAAATAGAGCAGAAGGAAGGAAGCCGGGAGGACTCAGAATGCCGAAGCGATGGGGTAGTAAACGCACCACCCACGCCGTCCTCGCTCCTGGAACTGTCAGTAAAGATCAATACATGAGCAGGAAAAGAGGAATTCAATAAATTAAGAAATTCATTGTTGACTGCACCGTGAGAGGAGGAATTGGCTCAAAGTGGGAGATAGGAAAATTTGGTAGGCTGCCATAGGCTATTGAAGTCACGAAAGAAGTACGGGAGAGTGTTGTAGGAAAGGACAACAGGAGAAAAATTAGAAAGATGGGTAACAATGAGCGACAAGATTGGGATTTTATGAGGAGAAAAACGCCAGCGGTTTTTGATATATTAGATAGGAGGAAATAAGTTTGGACGAGGAGATGGGAAGCCGTTTAATTAAGAAGCGATACCCAAGCTGAGAACGGCGAATAAACAGTGGTTGGGTAACCGACTCTGATAGAACTACGGGAATGGGGGAGGATTTTAAGGTTCCAATGCACAAACGGAGGCAAGAGTTCTGTATTGCGTCAAGTTCAGAGAGGAGAGACTTAGAGGAATTACCGTAGATAAAGGAACAATAGTCGAGCTTGGACCGGATGATGGCTTTGAAAAGAATTAGAAGAATAAACAGATCGCCACCCCATCGGAGGGTAGAGAGAGATTTAAAGAGATTGAGTCTTTAAGACAGCATTTATAGAGAAAATTAATGTGCTCATGGAATATGAGGCGGCTATTCAAAAAGGGGCCAAGATAGCATATGGAATTGAGAACGGGGATAGACCAGATACAGTGATGCGAGTTAGAGCTCGGTTAAAGGGGCGGAGAGAAAAAATGATACAAGACGACTTAGTAGTAGAAAGAGAGAGGTGAAGACGAGAAAGGGAATTATTAAGAATAGACAGGGAATTATTCAACTCATCAATAGCGGCAGACAGATTGTCACAGGTGGAATAGACCAAAATGTCGTCAGCGAAGAGGAGGGAGGAAGAAGGAATAGGAAGAGAAGCGATATCAAAAGAGTAGATATTAAAAAGTGTAAGACAGGAACCTTGTGGGAGCCCACGATAAACGCATCTGGAAGAGGAAAGGAGAAGAAATAAAAAGAGTTCTGTTCTGGAAGAGGTTGATTATGAGAATGACGACGACGGGAGGGAGGTTAAGAGAAAATAGTTTGGAACCCAAAGAGGGAAGATGCACATTATCAAAGGCAGAAGAGAGTCCACAAAGGAGGCAATGGTGAATTTTTTAGTTAGGAAGGACTTATAGACATCTGAAAGGAAATAACTAATGCAATCAACCGGTCCAAGTCCAGGGCGAAAACCGAACATATTAGAAAGGACTAGATTATTGTGCTCCAGCCACCACACGAGACGATTGTTAATCAAACTCTCAAAAAGTTTACGCAGACAAGAAGCCAGGGAAATGGGACGGAAAAAACACTGATTTCTTTTAGGAATATGAATAACAATAAAGTCGTTCCAGGATTTTGGAGTAGAACCATAAAGGAGAAAAGAATTAAAAATATGGAGAAGGAAAAGCAGCGCGGCAGCAGAGAGATTTTTAAGAATAAGGAACGAGAAACCGTCCCGGCCAGGAGCAGATAAGGTGGATTTATTATGAATGGATGCAAGCTCGTCGTAACGGAAAGGAGAAGACAGGAAGTGAGGCTCAGAGTCGACAGGAAGAGAAGGAAGAACAGTTTCTTCAAAAGAAAGGATATAGACGGGAGCAATAGAATCCAAGAAGGACTCCAGCTGGGGTTTGGAAGGGTGGGAATGGCGAGGGTCCTCAGAAAAGGGTAATCTATGCCTTAGCCATTTTCCAGATCTGGGAGAAAGACGTATCTCTGGAGAAGGAGGAACAGAAAGACTTCCAAGAATTCTTTTTGACGGACTTAAGGATGAAACGAGCTTTTGCGTTGGCTTCTTTGTTGGCTAGGAAGTTGGACATAGAGGAATGAGAGCGGAAGGCTTTAAAGGTAGCAGAACTTTTTTGGAACGCTGCTTTACACTCTTCGTTCGACCAGAGTGAGTAGGCATACGAAGAAGAACGACTGCGCGTGCTGGTATTAGGAGGAGAAGATACGGAGAGAGCAGAATTTAGCGTTCGAGTGAAAAAATCATAACGGGAGAGTGGATTAGGAACATCAGAAAAATAAGGAAGAGAGAAATCCACCAAGGAACGAAATTTAGCCCAATCAGTTTTAGAAAGGAGCCAACGGGGAAATTGAAAGGGCTTGAAAGACTTGGGAGGGAGCTCTTCATTAAGAGTGAGCAGAATGGGGACATGATCGCTGCCAAAAGTGCCGTCGAGAGTCCTCCAGGAGCATAAAGGACGTTTAAAAACCAAATTGAAGTTTTATCTCGTGTGCGTTCGCGTTCTCGTTATCGCGTTATCAGCTCGATAATCAGTTGTTTCGGCAGACCGGTGAGATTGTTTCATTTATTATCTCTTCGTTGTCGTATTTAAATATTGAGACGGATTCGGCAGCTGTAGCATTCTAATTACGTTTTATACGGTTTCTGATAATGCTGTCCGAGGTAGAAATTATAATTTCGATTTAATTCATTTTACATTTCGGGTTTTTCTCGGGCAGCATAAATGACGGTGAATTGCGATCGGAGAAGATATTTCGACCGAGAAGCCTGGTTATTCCGGACGCAGCCGTTCTGTCGGCTGTGTTGCGGGGGTGAACTGGTTGCGCGGGGAAATCGCGGTCGCGTTTACCGTCGAAACGTATAAGTACGGAGCGTGTAGCTACGAGAGTCGCGAGAGAATTGGTGAAATCCCGAAGAGACAGGGTAGCAGCCGATTTAAAATACGTATAATTATAAGAATGTTCTAGAAAAATCGGCGTGCGTATTAATTGATAAGGTACGGGGTAATTTTCAGCGATTCGACTATATCGTTTGGAATAGCCCATCGTGTACCGAAAAAATCTTCGTTCGTGCTAGAGAAACGGTAAATCGATAATCAGATTCAGTTGAGTTGTTAACGAGATCAATTCGGTAGTACACGCGAGTCGGTTGACACGAGTCGGTAATGATTCGTGGTCGTTTATTTTAATCGTTGTCGGAAGAGCACGCCGTCACGTGTATCTTTTTGACCCTAGTCATAGTGAATGTACGCTCCGTAATTTTGACCAGAATTTCGTTTTTAATTGTACTGTCAAAATTTGTCTCATTTGTGTTGTTGTAAACTTTATGTGAATAAACGCGTTTCATAAAAATAGGTTTCGTAATTGGACACGTGGTTACCCCGTGATATCTCCACCGGGAGAGATACCGCCATCGAACGGCGGATTTCGCGAGTCGTTTTTTTGTTATATTTATTTTTTTCTTATGATTAAAAGCTTAAAGCTCTGCTAGGCCGAGCTTTCCGGTAATAGCAAACCGGTCATTTTTGCTATTGGCGCCCGCAATAATAGTTTTCGATATATTTTTTTATATATTTTTTTTTCTTGATAATATTTTAATCCATCCTCATCTGAAAATCTCCAAGAAGGAAGAAAATCGATTTATATCAATATTATTTAGACGCTTTCCGAATTCTTAGATTACTGTTATTTATTTCGATTAGTATAGAGATTTATTTTCATCTTTTTTTTTTTTTTTCTTTTCCATTTCGCGTATATTTCATTTTGAAATGCTTGACCGATGAGCTCGTCTAGTGGGAGCCGCCCTGTGGCCTCGTCCAAAGATTCAAAAACCAATAAAGCGAACATGTCGCTGAATCTAATGGAGGTTGACGCTGCCGGAAAGCGCAAGCCATCCAGCCCTCCCACGCCATCAACGATTCTACGAAACAAGGATCTGCGGCATTCACAACCTGACTTGCCCAACCTCTCTAATAATAATAAAAACATCTGAGCGATTAAAGCAGTCGAAAACTTTAATATCGCTATTGGTAGTAATAATAACAATAATAATAATAATACCAATAACAATAATGATAATAGTAATAACAACATCAACAACAACAACATTTTATCCACCAATAATAACAATAATAACAGTAAAGATCTTATTAATCTTTTCCTTCCGATCATCCTGGTCCCTATAAAGTTTTTGTCGAAAACTCCATCCTAGACGAGAACTTCCAGAATTTGCATTCGTTGGCTCTGGCTAGGCTCATCTGTAAAATTTCATCTTCCTTTTCGAACATCATTCCCCAGGGCAGGGGGCGTATCTCGGTTACGTTTCCCTCTGCTTCTGCGGCGAATGATTTTCTGAACAATTCCTCATTTTTTCAGACCAACAATCTTACCGCGTATATCCCCACCAATGCTCTGTTTAGTATAGGCGTTATCTCTGGAATTTTTCCTTTTTTCTTTTTTAAATTTACTATGGGTTCGTCAGCGAGGACATTAGCTCAAGAAATAGGAATAAAGAAAAAATCAGATTTTTATGCGGCGTGAAACATTCAACAAGAACGTGTCAAGCACCTGGATGACAGAAGGAGAAGGAAGGGAAAGAATAAATGCAGCACAATAGGGAGTAGGAACATTGTTTGATAAGAGAGAGGAGGAAAAGGAAGATTGTTCAGATGAAAGTGATGAACATTCGAACATTATGTGATCAGGATCACATACATGTTGACTGTTAGGAGAATGTAAAGGACAATACGGAGATGCCGCGAGAGAGAATCGGAAAAGCGACGAGGGAAGCCAGCTGTACCCAAAGCGGAAGCGGCATATTGCCGAGATACTGGAGCGACGCATAAAAGGGAAGTCAAGAAACCAGGAACAGAAAGGAAGAGCAGGCTGGATGGACAAGTAAAAAGAATCCGGGTTTGAGAATGAGGAGTAGTAGGAGTTAAACCATAATTGGTTGTGCGCTGTATAGGACAGAAACTTAATATTGATGGATGGAAAAGTAGTAAGGAACCTGCCGGAAGAAGAAGCTCGTCGAGCTAATAAGTCAACTGACTCATTTCCTTCTATTCCGGAATGGCTAGGGATCCAAAGGAAATTAACCTGGATTGCACAAAAAAGAAAGAGGTCAAGGATTACATAATCAGTAGAGTGGGAAGGCAGAGGAGATGCAACAGTCTGTTGCACGCTTTGAGAGTCTGATAGAATAAGGAAATTATGAGAGACCTTCGAAGATCTGATGAAGAAAAGTGCATGGAGGATAGCAATAGACTCGGCACAGAAAGTTGAACAGAAGGAAGGAAGTTTAAAGGACTCAGAGTGATTTAAAGAAGGACAAAGAAAGGCTGCACCAACTTCACTTGGGCTCTTGGAACCGTCCGTGTAGATTATAACGTGGTTAGAAAAGTGGGAGTTTAAGGTATGTAAAAATTCCGATCTAACGGCATGATGCAGAACGGGTGTAGGGGGAGCAGAAGAGTAAAAGCAATTAATTGGATGAAGGAAGGAGGAAAAGTTAAAAGAAAAATATGGGAGCTTATCGTAAGTGTGAATGTATGGTAAAAATCGAAGGAGTCGAGTAGAAATAAGAGACAGAATTGGTGTTTTATTGGCACTAAATCGCCAATCCTGCAGAATGAAGGAATAAGAAGGAATAAGTGAGGAAGAGGAGATAGGAAGACGTATAATGAGGAAACAGTAGCCCAAACAGGAACGCCGAATAAAGAGTGGTGGAATGTGGGTTTCCGCTTGAATAGCAGAGATAGGAGAAGATTTCTGAGCTCCAAGACAGAGGCGGAGGCAAGTATTTTGAACACGATCGAGCTTGGAGAGCAAAGACCTGGAAGAGTTACCATAAATAAAACAGCAATAATCTAGAATAGAACGGATACAGGATTTGTAGAACATGAAAAAAATGCACGGATCACCGCCCCAGTTCGTATGTGAAAGGGACTTAATAAGGTTGAGCCTTTTTAGTGATGACACGTATATATGGTTAATATGCTTGTGGAACGAAAGACGGCTATACAAAAATACTCCCAAGTAACGGAAATGGTTAGCCAGGGGGATCGGATTACTATTTAAGGAGAGACTAACTAAGTAGGGGTCAAAAGGACGAAGAGTAAAGATAACAGCAGAGGATTTCGTTGGAGAGATAGACAGATGAATATTAGATAAAGCGCTTTCCAAAATCGTTAAGTAATGTTGCAGCTGGGAATTAGCGGTGGAGATACTACGATGGGTGGAGTAAATGAGGATGTCGTCAGCAAAAAAAAAAGAGGAGGAGATTGTTGACAGAGAAGCAGTTTTTATAAGGTAAATGTTAAAAAGGGTTGGACTTAGACAAGAGCGGTGCGGCAGTCCACGAAAGACCAGTCTAGAAATAGGTTCGAGCGGAGAAGAGAGAAAGATAGTCCTGGATTGGAAAAGGCTAATGACAAGGGCAGAGAAGAAGGGTGGAATATTCAAGGAGAACATGGAATCGAATAGGATGGGAAGGTGGACATTATCAAAGGCAGCAGAGACATCGACGAAGGAAGCAATGAGGAATTTTTGTTGATAAAAGATAAATACACATCTGACAAGAAAGTACTGATACAATCGGGAGGGCCGCGTCCAGGGCGAAATCCAAACATATTATTTGGCAATACTTTATTGTGCTCAAGCCACCAAATTAGCCGTCTATTAATTATACTTTCAAACAGCTTTCTGGCACAGGGAGCAAGAGAGATTGGTCGAAGAGAGGAGGAGTTAGGTTTTGGGATCGGGACAACAATGAAAATATTCCAAACAGATGGAGTAGAATCAGACGAGAGAAATGAATTGAATAAATTTAAGAGGAACCGAAGAGCGGTATCAGAGAGACTTTTTAGAACGAGAAAGGGAATTCCGTCTTTACCAGGAGAAGAATTAGAAGAATTACGTAAGGCAGCTTCCAATTCAGTGTAGGTAAAAGGAGTGAGTAGGAAATGAGAAGAGATGAGGGGAACCGGGATGCGACAGGATTCTTGGAAGCTAGGAACGTAACAAGGAGCTAAAGAATTCATAAATGGAATTAATTTGTCCGGAGGCAGGATATGATTTGAAAGATGTTGAGCTGAGGGAGATTTGAAAGTCTTCGCCATTTTCCAAATGTGAGTAAGAGGAGTGGAACGGAAGAAAGCGGAGCAGAAATTTCTCCACGAATTCTTTTTTGCCGTTTTAAGAGTATACCTAGCTTTGGCATTGGCATTTTTGTGAGCGAGAAAATTGGAGAGATTAGGACAGGAACGGAATGTTCTGAAGGTGGATAAACTTCGATCAAAGGCAACTTTGAACTCTTGGTTCCACCACACAGAGAAAACAAATTTGGACCTTTTATGTGTTGGAGGCTGAGCAGAAGGAGAAGAAAGAGTTAAGGCGTTGGAAATAGATTCCATAAAGAGGTCGTATTGAGAAGATGGATTTAAATGCGAAGGAATTAGGGACAGTGAAGAGTCAACGTAGGAGCGAAAGATGGGCCAGTCTATCTTAGAGAGAACCCATCTATGAGATTGAGTAGGATTGTTCAGAGTAGAATGAGAAAACTGATTTAAAGAAATGATGATGGGAACATGGTCTCTTCCAAAAGTGCCATCCAGAGTGTTCCATGAGCAGCTAAAACCAAGATTGGGAGATGTAAAAGATAGATCAATGGAATTAGGAGCTAGAGGGTTGCTGACACAGGTGGGTGTACCGTCATTAAGGAGAAATAGATCATTTTGAAGAATGAAATTTTCTAGGACTGCACCATTATTATTACAGTTAGTGCAACCCCAGAAAGGTGAGTGAGCATTCCAGTCCCCGCCTATAATAAAGGGAGTCGAAAGAGAGTTAATGAAAGTAGGAAACGGGAAATCGCGTAAATCAAAATTAGGAGGGAAATAAGCGGAGATGATATTAAGTGAGTTACCAGAATCACTAGGGATTGAAACGTGAACTAGATTGGGGAAAGGAGGGTTGGGAGGAAAGGACGGTTGGAAGTTGTTATGAGTAAGAAATACGATGTCATTTCTAATTAGGATAGCTGCGCCTCCATAACCGTCCGTGCGGTTAGAACTAATAAGGGAGAATCCCTTGAAATGAAGGTCAGATGAGCGTTTTAGCCATGTTTCAGAAAGCAAAGCAATATTAATATTATGTTGATCTAACAGCCTCTCAAGAGAGGGTTTGTTAGCCCTAAGGCTTCGGCAGTTCCACTGAAGGATTTTAAGTTTCGGAAACATTGTGAGGAACCAGGTTACTGGCCATCAACTTGGGGAATAAAATGGAAGAGTGAAGAGAGGAGAGTAAGAAGAGAAGAAAAAACTTAGAAGGCTGAAGCAGTAGTAAAGGAAGAGTGGGACGAGAGGAAATGAGAAAAGGGAGAAGGTGTTCACCACAGAATAACGCAACTGAGGAAAGATTTATGGGAAGTGTAGGCAAAGGAAAGAAGATCCACCGCCCGAGTAAATTATAATGAGGCTGGTATCGCAGAAGAATATTACAATAGTCATGCCAGTAGGCATAATATAACAGCACCCATCGCTCAAAGCAATCATTGCGTCTGGGACCTTGTATGCTATCAACCAACTTAATTAAAAGAGGCCAACAACACCAAAGGAACGCTGTGTAAAATTTTAGAAAAGGAACAAGAAGCTTCCATCGCTCAAATAAATCCTTGCAAATGGGTCCTGGTATGCTATCAACCAACCTAGTTAAAGGAGACAAACAACACCCAAGGAACGCTAAGAGAAAATTATAAAAGGAAATAAAAATAGAAAGCTCCCATCGCTCAAATAAATCCTTGCAAATGGGTCCTGGTATGCTATCAACCAACCTAGTTAAAGGAGGCAAGCAACACCGAAGGAACGCTAGAAAAAAGTTGACAAGAAAGTTGTAGGGTAAAAAATATAACTCATTATGTGTGAACAGCCGAGAAAGCGGCAAGCGATGAAGCGCACTATGAAAAATTGCGTTGAGACTGAGGTGAATGAAGAAATCAATAGCATCATTTAAAACGATAAAAATAGAAACAGGGGTTTTGAGGATGAAAATACAAAAGGAGGAGCAAACCTGGAAGTACTTCTGCTTCAATATCTATGATTGTAAAATCTGACATAAAGCCTCTAATTTATCTTCTAAATTGGGAATGTCCAGTCTGCCAAGGGCGGTTCGTAGTGTAGCAGCTATAGGGTTGAAAGGAGGAGGAGGAGCGGACTCACTGAAGGAAACGTTATTAGCTGCTGGAGCCTTTACATTGTTGACGAAAACAGAGGGAGATACTGTAGGGGGATTGGAGACCTTTGGAGCACTATAATGATAACCTTTAGTGCCAGCACTGAACGTTAAACTTGAATAATATTTGTTCAAGGGATTAGGAGACGTAGAGTTGGAAAAGTGCCTTTGCGTAGGAAGCCTGATATAGGAGGAGGACGAACTGCTGCAGCCTTTCTGACGTTTCCTCTTAGGGATGGCAGGAGAGGAATTCGCCAAAGCGGGGAAGTTTGAAGAATTTGAAATCTCGGCAAAAGAAAAGGCTGGAGACACTAACTTGGCTTGGCAGATATTTTTTGCCTCGGAATATGAGACATTTTGTAAGCTCATTATTTTATGAATTTTGACTTGTTCTTTGAAGACTTGACAGTTGGGGTCCAAAGCGGAATGATTCTCTCCACAGTGGACGCAAAGATAGGAAGAAGGCCCACTTTGTTGCGTAACGGTGCATTCCGAAGATGAATGACCACCCGCACACAAAGAACAAATGGTTTTGCTACGACAAGAAGCGCTGAAGTGCTCAAAGCGAAGGCAATTGCGGCATAATTTGGGTCTACGGATCAAAGGCTCAACCTTAACACGATAAGAATCATAGAAGCAGATGTGGGAAGGAAGGAAGGAAGGAGCCCTGAAACTTAACTTCTATTACGGGGATAGGAGTAAAATAATTATCTTTATCGAGGGACCTTTTCTGCAACCTACGAATACTAGAGATGGGTACCTCCGATGAACAATTGGACAATAGTTCGTCAACAGAAATATTGGACGGAACGTCACGAACTACACCAAGTCGAAATAGCAGAGATTGCGGGATAAAAGATCGGATTTTTAATTCTTTGTGTAATTCGTCCGAAAGGATGAAATTGTTGGCTTCGATAACAGACGTGAAAATTAATTTTACCAAGTTTTTTCCTGACCTAGAAATGGAGGAGAGTCCATTAATTTTTCTGCAAAACATTCTGGCCAAAGACATGTGATGGAGATAGGCAATATTCTTGTCTTCCAGGCTCTTAACAAGAACAACGATCTAGCCTTCGTAGTTGTTTGGAAATACGTTTAAAGAGGAGGTAGCCTTCATTTGATTGTCCGTATTAGTAGGGTTAGACGGAATGTTATGTACAGATGAGGTGTCCATGACTGTTTGTTCAACAGTCGGGGACACTGTCTGCGAGTTATTATTAGGACAAGCAGTGGAAAGAGATTTAGAAGAAGACGGTGAAGAATGATTGACAGATGATTTAATTTTATTCGATGATTTCGTTACATCGGAAGCAGTTTTAGTAGAAGAGCGAGAATTAGTCGGGGGAGGTAAGCCTCCCCCGTCGGACGCGTCTGGCATTGAATTTAACAATTGAGAGAAAAGTTAACGATTAGCGATATCAGCGATGAAACTAATACTACTAATAATAATAAAAGTAAAAACTGATAAGAATAATAATACGAATCCGCTTTATCGATAAAATAAAATAGACGAAATTATACACAATAGAGGTAAAATGAACGATCTCACCGATAAAATCAGCAAATATACGAACGCAGCACAGATAAACCACTTTCAATAAATATACAACTTCTTCCTTTTCTTCGTTTTCTGAAGACGAAATTAAAGAGGGGCTTGTTTCCTTTATCCCAGTAGTTGCAGTTCGTCATATCTTTCGCTCTTCTGATGGAAAAAAAATTCCGACCAGGAGTGTTGAACTTAAATTCGCTAAGTCGTTCCTTCCGGAGTTTGTATCGATTTACAAACTCGATTTACAAACTCCGTTTTCCCGTTTCTCCTAGTGTCCGTTCTCCCACTCAGTGCTCTAAATGCTTCCTTTTTGGACATATTGCGCGCCATTGTCGTAGCTCTCATCCTGTTTGCTCACACTGTGCTTGCAGGCATCCCTCTTCGAAATGTCCCAACCTCCAGAAGTCTCCTATTTGTCGCAACTGCAAAGGTTGCCATAGCTCGTCCGATCGTGCCTGCCCGAAGTGGCTTAGACAGAAGGATATTAAAAGAATTATGGCGTTCGAGAACATATCGTTTCAAGAAGCCGCTAAATATAAATCCTCTAGTGTCGTCTCCCAAGCCTATTTCTATGCTAATCGTGCCGCAGTCCCTTCTTCCTCTCAAGCCTCTTCTTCTAAAACTAATAAATTGTCTTCTCCTTCTCGTCCTAAATCTCCTACTTTTCATAAATCTCCTAAATCAAAATCGCATTCCAAGCCTCTCCCTCACTTTCCCGCCGTCCCCTCCTTCTACTCCTGTTCTCCATCTGTTGGTTGGGCGTTGAATCGTGAAGATTCCTCTCAGCTGAATTCTTCGCTGCCTTCCAGCAACTTTCTAGCTCCTCGCAGCCTGCTTCCTAATTCCTCCCCCAATTACTCCTCTCTTAATATCACTAATCTTTCCGCCGCAATCATGGAACTCCTCGCTTCTCATAACATAGCCGCCTCCTCTTCTTTCCTTGACAATCTTTCTTCTTTCTTATCCAATAACGTCCATTCCTCGTAAGGCATATTTTGCCACCTCCTTGTCTTTATCTCCCTCCCCCTTTTCCCCCTGTTAGCCAAGGATAATGCTCTACTTACGCTTCAGAAACACTAGACATGCCTCTGTGCTCATGTCGTTTAATATGTTCATATGGAGGTAAAATTGTCCCTTTAGGGGAGGATACCTACAAACTGGTCGACAACCATGTTCGTGCAGGTACTTCTCCCTGCGCTTTGGATTATACCAAATTGATACAAATAGAAAAGGTCCGGCAAATTGGCCCGCATATTGTGGCGGGCAGGACTTCTTTTGTCTTCAGTTTCCTTGTTCTTCCTTTCTCCTCCTGAAGTTGGAAGTGCACCTATGTGCTCGCTTCTTATTTAATAACCTCTCTTTCTTCTTTTATAGCTACTTCTATTATTTCATCCTCGTCCCTGCCCTCATTTTCTATCCTAGTCTAATTTTCTTGTATCTTAGATAGCATGTCGCGTGCTCATGCTTTGAACATCCTGCAGTGGAACTGTCGTAGCTTACAAGCTAATAAATTAAGTTTAGATAGTTTATTGTTTATAATACTCCTAACTCCAGCCTCTCAAATCTTCCTCTTATCTCATTTTTTTCATCTTTATCTGGTCCCTTCATCATTCGAGGAGACTGGAATGCTCACTCTCCTCTTTGGGGCTGCGCTGGAAATAATCCTAATGGTTTGATTCTTGAAAATCTCATCTTGGATCATGATCTTTTTCTACTTAATGATCGGTCCCCTACCCTCTTCAAGCAATCTTCTTCCTCTAGTTCAGTTGATCTCTCCTTTTTCTCTCCCAAATTTTTATAATATTCAGTAATGCAGTTATTTATTTCTTTTCTATCGCATATTTTCTCCCCTTTCAGGTTCATAAAATGAGTTGCCCATTGTGTACCTATACTGAGTTTCTTTTTTAGCAGTTTTATATTTTTACTTCCTTCTAAAATATTATTAATGATTTAATTTTTTTGAGCTCGGTTCCTTTCTCTTATTTTATTTCTTATAGCTCTTGACACCAAATTTAATTCAATCTGTTCTTTTGGAGACCTGTTAACGATTTTTAAAATTTCCATTCTTCTCTTACGTAATTGGTAAATGTCGTCTACTTCGCTTATCTGTGGGATATTTCCACTTTTTTTCTTGGATGTGTTGTGAATGTTAACGTTATTGTTTGAGATATGGTGTTATATAGTTCGTCAATCTCTTGATCGATCTCTACTTAAGTTTATCTTCCCCAACTCTTCACTAATTATGTTTTCGTACAATTCATAGTCTAATCATGTATGCAAATTGTTTATGACTTTCTTATAGTATTTTTCTTTATCAATTTCAATTGTTATAATTAGCAGTCTATGATCTGTATAGAAGCTGAATTTATTCAAACCTTTTATTTCGCTATTTATAATTGAATGATTCATGCTAGATACTAGTATATAGTCTATTAGTGATGTATACTGTTGATTTGGAGATATCCATGATCATCTATTTCCTATTCTTTTTTTAAACAGACTATTTACTATTTTTAGATTGAATTATTGACAGAATCTTATGAGCATCCAACCCCTTTCGTTGCGTTTCCCATAACCGTACAAACCCATTGTTTATTTTTCACTTTTCTCTCTTTGCCCTATCTGGCTATTCCAATCCCCCATAATTATTAAGTTGTTGTTCTTTATTTTAATTGAATTTAAAATGTTTCTTAAATTTTCTATTTCCTAATCGTCTGCAGTTGTAGTCGAAGCATAAACTTGAATACATATTAGTTTAACTTTTAAATGAGCGTAGTTAAAGGAGGTCGCTCAGCGGCCTCCTCCCAAAACCCGACTAAATCAATTAAACCCCCATCCAACTTGTCCATAAATATGGACATAGACCTCAACTCTAAACGTAAATCGGCTGATCCCCTTTCACCGATTTCCACCACTCTACCAAAGGAAATCAGGCTTTCTCAGGCTGATCTCGCTATACCGGCTCCGTCTTGTGCCCCCGAGCTCAACAGCAGCAGTAATAATAGCAACCCCAATTTTAATATCACCAGCAACACTAACCTCAATAGTATTAGTAATAATAACAAAAATGATAATAACAATAACAACAACAATAACAATAACAACAACAATAACAATAACAATAATAATAACAATAATAATAATAATAATACTATTTCTGATAATAATCATCATCATCATAATAATAACAGTAATAATAATGATGCTAATAATAATAGTGGTGATAATAATAATAGGAGTAATAATAATAATGCTAACGATAATAATAATGATAAAAATAATTCAAAGAATAATAACTTCGACACTGATCATGTTAAAAACTTTTCTTCCGATCACCCGGGTCCTTTTACTGTTTTCGTTGAAAGTAGTTCCGCCGATCAGAATTTAGGTAACTTTCATCCACTTGCATTGGCTAAAGCCATCAGCAAAAACTCTACTTCTTTCACTGACATCAAGCCTCGAGGCAGAGGGCGTATTGCTATTTTTTTCCCTTCCGCTTCCACTGCCAATGCTTTTCTAAGTAATTCCTCTTTTTTCGAATCCAACAATTTAATTGCTTTTATCCCTCACAACTCTGTATACAGAATTGGAGTAATTTCCGGAGTTCATCCCTCCTTTTCCGAAGAGGATATAAAAGAAGGAATTGAATCT
This sequence comes from Icerya purchasi, assembly GCA_039619475.1. Lineage (NCBI taxonomy): Eukaryota > Metazoa > Arthropoda > Insecta > Hemiptera > Monophlebidae > Icerya > Icerya purchasi. The sequence continues at coordinate 70,020,500 of CM077116.1, forward strand.
TGTATTCCGGTACAATCTGTTAGACGAATTTTGCGTTCCTCTGAAGATGGCAAAATTCCTACCAGAAGTGTTGAAATAAAATTTTCTAAACCCGTCCTGCCTGAATTCATTTCCATTTACCGACTTCGATTCCCTGTCTCTCCCAGCATCCGCTCCCCCACTCAGTGTGCCAAATGCTTTCTCTTCGGACACATAGCGCGTCATTGTCGCAGTTCACATTCTATTTGCTCTCACTGTTCAGCTAAACATTCTTTCAATGAATGTTCCAATCTCCAAGAGCCTCCTTCTTGCCGTAATTGCAAAGGAAGTCACAGTTCCTCGAACCGTCTCTGCCCAGAATGGCAAAGGCAAAAAGATATCAAGCGAATTATGGCTTTTGAAAATGTATCTTTTCAAGAAGCCGCTAAGCTTAAATCTTCCAGCGCTGCTACTCAGGCATTTACTTATGCTAATCGAGCCGCATCATCTACTCTCCCTTTGAATACTTCCAATGTAGCTTCCAAGGTACCTTCTCCTCCTCGTCCAAAATCCCCCACCTTCCATAAATTACCTAAGTCTAAACCTCATTCCAAACCTCTTCCTCAATTTCCAACTGTCACATCCTACTATACTCCTTCTCCCCCAGTTGGATGGGCTCTGAATAGTTCTTCTCTCCCCAACCCTTCCTTACCTTCTGAACACTCCACATCTTCACACAGAAATTCTAACAATCTTTCTTCCGATATCTCTTCCAATATCTCCAGATTGTCTACAGCAATAACGGAGCTCCTTTCTTCTTTTAACATAGTTTCTTCTGCTTCCTTTGTTGATAACCTTGCATCCTTCTTGTCCAACAATGTCCAGTTTAGTTAAATTATCTTCTCTCTTTACACTTTTCTTAGCCAAATTTTTCATTGGCCCTCCTTACATAATCTTCCATCTCTTTTGTTTTCTTCTTCTTTTTCTTCCTTTTTTCTTATCTTATAAATGACGCCTGTACTTAATATTATTCAATGGAACTGTCGTAGCATCCGGGCGAATAAGGCAGCCTTAGAAGGCTTGCTAAATTTACATAATATAAGTATAGCATTGTTGTCTGAAACATGGCTTCCGAAATCATCAACTTTTTCAATTAGGGGTTTTCATGTAATTAGATCAGATCGCGAAGATGGTTATGGTGGTGCAGCTATCCTCATTAGGTTCGGCATTCCATTTTCTTCCCACAATTTAGACATCCCAGGTGGCTCTAGTCCTTCTTCCTCTCCCAACTTTGTTCATATTTCTATCTCACACACATTCGCTAATATTTCTCATCCCCTTCATCTTGTATCTGTCTACATTCCTCCCCTGTGTAACCTAAAGGATCTTTCACTTTCCTCCCTTCTTGACTCCTTACCTCACCCATTTATCATAGGCGGGGATTGGAACGCCTGCTCTCCCGCCTGGGGTAGTTCGTCACTAAATAGAAATGGTTCCTTCCTTCAAACTCTACTCTCAAACTACAACCTTGTGGTTCTCAACGACGGCTCTCCTACATATTTCAAAAACCAAAATTCCTACAGTTCTATAGACCTAACTTTCTCCTCTCCTAATTTAAGCCTGAAATGTGTATGGAATACCCTTGATGGAACCTTTGGTAGTGACCATGTTCCTATCATTGTGTCCGTTCATGGGACTTCCTCCTCTCATGTAAAAAAAGAATCCCGTTCTCCTAGCTGGAACGTTTCAAAGGTTAATTGGTCTGATTTTCGTTCGTTCCTGGATTCCTCTTCCTACAGATTTGATCCTAACTTAGATGTTACGCCTCAGTATGAAAACTTCGTTCAGTTAATATCATCAGCTTTAGATTTGTCTTCTCCTCCACAAAAATCTCCTTCTGGGAGCACCAGGCGATCCTATGCCTCGTCCTTATGGTGGAATGCGGAATGTTCAATTGCACACCAAGCCAGTGTATCCACGTTTCGTATTTTTCGAGCTGCTCCTTCTCTGGAAAACTTCCTAGCTCACAAAAGAGCTAATGCCAAATTCCGATTTACTCTCAAAAAGGTTAAAAAGGCGTCTTGGGCTGCTTTCTGTTCTTCCTTTTCTAGATCTACTCCTCTCTCACAAATCTGGAGGTTGGCTAAGGCTTTCCGAAACCCTCAGTCCTTAAATCCCTTTACTTCCGGCGTTTCGGAGAACAAGCTAGCTGCTTTCTTTGATTGTGTTGCTCCGCCCTATGTTCCTAACTTTGATGAATTTGACCTTTCTATCTCTGCCGCAAGCCATTCTGAGCATTTTCTAACTTTTCCGTTCACTTTTAATGAATTATTATCAGCGTTCCCGAAAAATCCTAACTCTTCTCCAGGGATAGATGGATTATCTTATATTGTTCTTAAGAATCTTCCTGAATATTATCTTAAAATACTCTTAAATCTATTTAACTCTATTCTCCATCTAGGTTCCGCTCCTCCGTCATGGAAATCCTTTATCATCGTTCCCATCCCCAAGGGTATTAATTCCTCGTCCTTCCGTTGCATTTCTCTTGCAAGTTGTCTGAGGAAACTTTTCGAATCCATGTTGAACCGGCGGCTGGTTTGGTGGCTGGAAAACAATGATGTCTTGCCTAACAACATGTATGGTTTTCGTTCTGGTCGAGGTCCTACTGATTGTGTTTCTTTCTTCTTGTCCCACATCTATAAATCGTTTATCCAGAAAAATTATACCCTAGCTACCTTTGTTGATATTTATAGTGCCTTTGACAGCGTCCACCTTCCAACTCTTAAGAGCAGAATGTTATCTATTAATTTACCTTCTCACTTCACATCCTTAATCATGAGTCTTTTCCTAAGTAGAACTGTTACTCTAAGATTTCCTTCCTTTTCAGAGTCACGAAAGGTTTTTCGAGGCCTCCCGCAAGGTTCCTGCCTTAGTCCTACGCTCTTCAATATTTATTCTCTTGGTGTCGCCTCTCTTAATCTACCTTCTACTTCCTTATTTTTTGCAGATGACATTCTACTTTTTTCAACTGCTCTTAGCATTCTAAATGCTTGCAATAACATGCAAGAATCCTTGTACATTCTGCAGAGTTCTCTTTCTCAAATCCATCTATATATCTCTCCTCCAAAATCTTCATGCATTGTTTTCACATTTCGTTCCTATAATCCTGAGTCAATCAACGTAAATATCGACAATACACCTATACCTGTTGTTTCCTCCTTCCGCTACTTAGGAATCTTTCTGAATAGCCGTTTATCCTTTACTGAGCACATTAATTACCTCCATTCGTCTACTCTAGAACGTTTGAATATCTTAAAGTCTTTATCTTCTTCCCATTGGGGAGGTGATCCTATGATACTTCTTATGCTCTACAAATCCATTGTTCGATCCAAACTTGATTTCTGTTGTTTTCTGTATGGTACTGCTGCTCGTTCTCCCTTAGCTAAATTAGATTTAGTTCAGAATGCAGCCCTGCGCTTATGTCTAGGAGTCTTAAAATCCACGCCTATTCCTGCGATTTTAGCAGAGGCTAATGTGGCTCCTTTATCCATTCGTAGATCCTATCTCGCGTATCGGTTCCTTATTAAACGTCTACATATTTACCCAAACAATCTTGTCCCTGCATATTCTTCTCTCTTGCAAGATTGGCGTTTTTCCTCTAATAAGGTTCCCATTCTCTGCCACATTGCCTCGCGTCTTATTAAGTTTTCGCCCTTCATCCTAACTTTCGATAAACTTCCATTTTTCCAGTTTGAGATATTAAATGTTATTCCTTCTCCGAATCTTTTTTCTTTGCCTTCTTATGTAAAATATCTCCCTGCTCATGCAACAGTTTATGAATTTAACCAGGCAGTTTCATCATTCTTTGCTAACCATACCCTAATTTTTACGGATGGGTCCAAAATGGCACACGGAGTGGGTGCATCTATCTACATTCCTGCTCTTGACCATTCCAGCCTGTTCAAAATTCCTGCATTTTGTTCAATTTATTATGCGGAGACATTGGCATTACTACGTGCCATTGAGCTCATTCCATCTTTTCCGCAATGTAAAATGTTCCTCCTAATTTCTGATTGCAAAAGCGCCCTTCAGTGTATATCCTCTGCATATGTTCCTTCTTACTCTGATCCTATTATTCTGCGCATCCGATCACTGATTTTCAGTCTTTGCAGATTGCACTCATTAACCATCGACTTTCTTTGGATTCCTGGTCATGCCGGAATTGCGGGCAACGAAAAGGCGGATTATCTTGCTCGTTCGGCTATTTCTTCTGGGCGGCCAGTCGGACGGATTCCTTCTCATGAATTATTAAATATAGCAAAAAGTATCCAAAAGGCCAATTGGAAATCTTTTTATAAATCATCCTTCTCCAGTCCTAATTCACAATATTTTTCCATTCACCCTAATCCACCTACTCAACCATGGTATCTACATTTTCCGCACCTTCCCCGATTCATCATATCTGCTATTTGTCGGCTTCGATCTGGTCACAGTCGACTTCCTGCTTCATTGTATCGTTTCTCCATAGTGTCCTCTCCTATTTGTCCGCTGTGTATCGATAACACAGTCGTATGTGACTCTGATCATGTATTCTTTGAATGCTCCTCTTTATCATCGGAAAGGGCAGCTCTATACGCGGAGCTTCTCTCACATGATGTTCCAACTCCATATTGTGTGTCCTTTATTCTCTCATTACAGTCAACGTTGATCATACCAATTGTAGCAAAATTCCTATCCTCTGTACTTCATTATATTAATATCTAATCTCTTCAGTATTTCCTATTTTGGCATTCCTAACTTATCGTGTCCAGTGATTCCCAACGAACTCCTCTCTAAACGAAGAACACGCACTGATGTTGCAGTTACAGTCACAAACAGGCACAGCTCGCAGTTAATTTTGCGGGCTCGCTGTCGCATTTGCGGCCCTAACGGTAGATAGGTGAACTCCTTGTTAGCCGGCACTGCGGGCGCTGCTGTTGCAGTGTGGCCATAGTGTTCAGTGAAAATTCTGCTCATTTCCTTTTAACAGAATGGTAGGCGCTGTTTCTGCAGTCGTCGCCATAAATATGATTAATGTTTCATAATTAAAAACTATAAACTTTGCTTTATAGTGATGGAGAAAGTCATGGAACTTTCGGATAATTGTTTACGGACGCTAAGCGCTGTGTTCTATATAGGTTTCGTGCTTGATGGATCTAACTGCTTTTTAAACATCCCGTGTTTCTTCTTCCTTAATTATTTATAGCCAGATTCCTTTGTCCGTTTGTACTGTGGGCTCTGTAATTGCAGATGTGACCATGGTATGGGACAGCTAACTCCTTTTGCTCTTACCTTCGTCATTTCTTTTCTTTTCAGGATACATACGTTTGGCATTTTTCGACGTTGATTGTTATTGTTTCTCCATCTTTGGTATAGCATTCTTTATCAGATTCCATTTCTTGTTACTCCTAATTGCTGCTATGTACACATGTTGATGGGTAATCGTCCGTTGCTGACAAGCCCAGGGAAAAACCCAAACAGTAAAAAAAAAAAAAAAAAAAAAAAAAACAATAGTTTAACTTTATTAATTTTTATTTTTAAGATTGCTATTTTGTGGTTAATCCCCTTTGTCTCTACTACATTACTTATATATTCATTTTTAATAATAAAACCGACTCCTTTTTGTCCTGAGTTACTACTTATAAAATAAAATAGGTTCCCCTTTTGTGTGCGTATAATTTTCTCTCCAGGTCTTCTTACTTCAGACAATCCCAAAATTTTAATATTAGATTTCTGAAATGCCTCTTCTAATTCAATTAGGCTTCCTGGACTTTTAAGTGACCTTATATTCAGAGTAGCTATACGAAATTCGTGTTTTATTTTATTTTTATTACTTTTTATATTATTCGTTTGATTTAATTTGCGCTTAACTAAACTTTTAGTAGTAATTTTAAGTGACGGGAGTGATGAAGGAAAAAAGATATACTTACCCTCGCTTACTGGCGTTTCTGGGTGAGGAGTTATTTTAGTGTATGGGATATTAAAAAAAAAAAAAACAATTTTGTTTTTTATGACCGGTCGATGCCATTTCTTTTTGCAGCCGTAGTAAGTAAATTTTATGTTAATCCTTGGAAGAAAACCAAACTTTGTCTATCTGTTCCTCTTAATGATCTGGTGTTTAATCAGAATTTTTTGCTACCTTTTCATATTTTTAAAATCCTTTTTAAAAGTGTTAAAAAGAAATAAATGAAAATATTTAGCCTATTATGTACAAATCTGATGACTATATTGATAACCGATACAAATTCTCATTCTGAATCATAATCTTTTTCTCCTCAATGATCGTTCCCCTACTTTCTTTTTTTTTAACAAATAAGGGAGATTGTTACAAGAAATTGTGTAGGATAAAAAAGAATTCAGCCGCAAAGCAATGTGGGCTAGGATAGGAATTTTCTTGGGAGTAAAACGCGAGTTTTGCAGAATAGAAAGATATGAAGGAATAAGTCTAGAGGATGATAACGGTAAGCGTTTACACAAGAAGCGATACACTAAATAGGACCTACGGATGAAAAGGAGAGGCGAGTTTGACTCAGCAAGAACTGCTGGTATTCGAGAAGATCTAAGAGCTCCAAGGCAAAGAGGAATATAAGAATTTTGGATTATATCCAGCTTAGAAAGAGGCGATTTTGAGGCAGAGGCGTAGATAAAGGAACAGTAATCGAATTTAGAACGGATAGTCAACTTGTACAAAAAAAATGAGGAGAAAAGGATCGCCTCCCCATTTTGTTGGGGAAAGAGCTTTCAGTAGGTTCAGTCTTTTAAGGCAGACGAGGAAAGGAAATTAATATGTTCATAAAAGGACAGACGACTGTTACGGAATACACCGAGATAGCAAAAGCAATCCCTACGAGGGATAAGTTTGAAGTTTAAGGATACAGAGACTAAAGCGGGATTAAAAGGACGAAGAGAAAAGGCAATACAAGAAGATTTTAAAGGGGAAATAGAAAGGTTCAAAGAGGAAAGAGATTGTTCCAAAGTAGCTAGAAACGAATTGACTTTTTCGTTCGCATCTACAATATCGCGAGATGAGGAAAAGAGAAGAATGTCATCGGCAAAAAATAAGGAAGAGGAGTTCATAGATAGAGAAGCAACAGAAATAGTATAAATATTAAAAAGAGTAGGACTAAGGCAGGATCCTTGTAGAAGACCGTGAGAAACAACTCTTGTAACCTCGAACAAAGAGGAAGACAGGAGAATAATACGATTTAACATCAGGTTTACAATGAGGGAAGAGAAATGCGTTGGGATGTTAATTGCTATCATTCTATCTCGAGGAGTACGGAGATGGATATTATCAAAAGCACTGGAAACATCAATAAAAGGAGCTAATGTGTACTGTTTATCGATGAAAGATTTATAGATATAGGAAACAAAAAGACTGACGCAGTCAACAGGACCTAAGCCAGGACGGAAGCTAAATGTATTAGAAGGAAAAACGTTATTGTGTTTAAGCCAGCGCTTATTAAGCATGCCCTCAAACAGTTTTCTGAGACACGATGCTAAGTAGATCGGACGAAGAGAGGAGTTTTTCTTAGGGATAGGAATGATAATAAAGGTGTTCCAGGCAGGAGGTGTGACTCCTCTAGACAGAAAAGAGTAACATTTTCGGAGAAGAGTTTGGAGAGCATGATCTGATAATTTTTTGGAACAGAGAAGGAAATACCATCACGGCCCGGAGTGGGGCTAGAAGATTTTTTAAGAATCGATTTTAGTTCATTAATATTAAACGCAGAGGTAAAAAAATGAGGATTAGAGTCTTCTGTAAATGTAAACGGACAGGATTCATCAACGTTTGGAACATAGGTAGGAGCAACAGCATCAAGAAAAGAAGGCAAACTATCGGAGGAAATAGTGTGGATAGAAAGACGTTCAAAAGAAGGGAGTTTAAAAGCTCTGGCCATTTTTCAGATATAATTAAGAGGAGTAATTCTCAAAAAAGAAGAACAGAAATTTTTCTAAAAGGATTTCTTAGAAGATTTAAAAATAAACCTAGCCCTTGCATTGACCCTTTTATGGGCAAGAAAGTTTCATCTCCGAATCTTGGTCTTGTAAGCTCTTGGAGAACTTTCGACGGCACTTTTGGTAGTGATCATGTCTCCATTCTTCTAACTCTCAACAACGTTCTTCTTTTTAAACCATTCAGGCCCCTTCACGCGCCCCATTAGCTTCTTTCCAAAACAGATTGGAGTAAATTTCGATCTTTGTTGGATTCTTTTCTCCTTCTTATTATGAATATCCCCGACACGCCATCCCAGTACAATTTATTCACTCAATCTCTATATTCTGCTCTTTCTGCTTCTTTCTCTCCTACTTCTTTTACGCACGGACGTTCTTTTTCTTATGCCTCCTCTCTTTGGTGGAATGAAGAGTGTAAAGTTGCTTTTCGGAGAAGCACTTCCACCTTTAAAGCCTTCCACTCTTGTTCCTCAATGTCCAACTTTTCAACTTACAAATTAATATTTACTTCCTTGATATTGCTTCTCTTCCTATTCCCTTTTTCTTTCTTCTTTTCGCTGATGACATTCTAGTTTACTCCATCTCAGATGATTTGTCCTTCGCCACCGATGAGTTAAATTATTCGTTGTCCCTTCTTAGTAATTCCCTCTTTTGTCTCCATCTCACTCTTTCCCCTTCCAAGTCTTTCTGCTTAATTTTTGATCTCCTTCCCTTTAACCGTACTCTTATAAACATCTGTGTATCTGGTATTCATATTTTCACTGTCAATTCCATATGTTACCTCGGTCTTTTCTTAAATAGTCGCCTTACGTTTCACGAGCATATTAATTATATTTATAATTCTTCGGTCAAAAGACTTAATCTCCTCAAATTTTTATCTCCTCTCAGTTGGGGTGGCGACCCGTGTATTCTTTTAATTCTGTACAAATCAATTATACGGTCCAAACTCGACCATTGCTTCTTCATTTATGGCAATGCCTCCGAATCTCTCCTTTCGAAACTAGACTCAATTCAAAATTCCTGCCTTCATCTATGCATTGACGCTTTAATATCTCCTATTCCTGCGATTTTATCTGAATCTGCCACTCAACCACTATTCATTCGTCGTTCACTCCTCTGTTAGAGTTTTTTTAATAAAACGCCTCCACACTTCTTCATCCAATCTTATTCCTTCCTATCTTCATATCAAAAATCACTGGCGCTTGGCGCCTCATAGAATTCCGATTCTGTCGCATATAGCTGCTCGTGTTTCCAAATTTTCTCCCTACGTTCTCACTTATAACAGTCTTCCTTACTTTTCTTATGATTTTAATAGCATACGGCACCCTATCAATTTCTCCTCCCTCCCGATCCGGGCTAAGTTTTCCTCTCACAATGCAGTCAACTACGAATTTCTTCATCTGCTGGACTCTACTTTTTCTTCCCATGTCTTAATCTCCACGGATGGTTCCAAGATTGATGGGGACGTGGGTAACGCGTTTAAGTCTCCTACGTTCCTGCACTCTGAGTCCTTCGGAGTTCCTTCTTTCTGCTCTATCTTCTCGGCCGAATCGATCTCAATTCTTCGTGCCATTTATTTTATATCCTTTACAAGTGGGGTTCGCAAATTCCTGATCGCTTTCGATTCTAAAGGCATTCTTCAAACTACCTCCTCTCCTCCTTCCCATTCTTCTGAAGGTATCAATTCGATGTCTCCTCTTTGTTCTCGCCCTATTCCGTCCTTATAGACTTTCAATGGGTTCTTCGTAATTTCAATATAATAGAGGGTAATGACTCAGCTGACTCTTTAGCTCGCTCAGCCGCCCGCGTTGGTCCTTTCCTCGACTCTTTCCCCTCCTCAAACATTCTTTCTCTATCACGCTCTAATCATTCTAGACTTTGATCTGACATATACCCATCTATATTCTCAAATCGCTTTTCACAGTACCGTCTTACTCAACCTGTTCCTAGTTCTCTGCCTTGGTTTCATTCTATTCCTATCTGTTGCCGTTTCATTGTTGTTTCCTTAATTAGACTCAGGATCAATCATTTTCTACTCCCCGCTTCTCGCTTTCGTTTCGCTTTGTCCCTTTCTCCTTTCTACTCTCTTCATGCTTCGGAGCCTTCTTATATTTGTAATTCAAATCATATCCTTTTCGAATGTTCTGCACTCCTCAACGAACGTTCCCTTCTATACTCCTAATTTTTTGCTCTGGCTCTTCCCACCTCTCATAACGCAACCTATTTCCCCTTCCCATTGCCTTCAGTTGTTCCGCTGCTGCTGTCCTTTGTGAGTTCCATTTCTGGCCGCCTGGTTATTTAGTTCTATCTATCGAATTGGCCGCTGGGGTGCCTATGGTAACGATTAAAAAATAAATAAAAAACAATACTGATAATATAAAAGAAAGAAATGTGTGTGAACACGTATGGTACGTTTTCGTAAAACTTGGAAATAAATTCTAATGAACAGATTATTTATTATACTACATAAGTGGTACACGGGATATCAATGTCATAATCAGTTCTTCGTTTTCATTTAACTGCTTCGCCTAATCGTCATCTTCATCCGAATCATAAAACCGTCTATGATCGTAATCATGTCTTCTTGGAATGTTCTTCCCTCTCGTCCGAACATAAAGTAAGTAAAGTGAGTTCTATACCCTTGACAGGGCGTCGGGATTGTGAAGTTAAGGTTCACAATGTACTAAGCCCAACGGCACTAATGAGAGTAGGGGGGCCAGTTCCACTATTCTTTATTCTAATTTGTTATCCCTTGAGTTTCCTGGTCCTTTCTACGCCTCTTACGTAGACCGAATTACTATTAAACTGATTCTCTCCTTTCTTGTTACTGCTGGGCGAAGGTGCTTTGCGGACGTGTCCAAAAAGAAGAAAAAAAGTAAAAAACAGTAATAAGCAAAAAAAATTGAAATCGCTTAAATTAACGTCTATTTAAAATTGATTTAAGTAAAAATGAAGTAATTTTAAAAACTGTTATGCCTTTAATAGAAACGGTTATCTATTTCTGGTTATATTTATTTTCATAATATTAAATATGTCATAGTGCTAATTTAGAACATATGTATGTATTTGATATAGTTACTTTCATAAATATAAATGAGTGTTGAAATAAATGTAATTTTAACAAACAGGATGGTACATGTCTCTATAATTAGGAAGTTTGTTGACATTTCAAAATATATGAAAACTTTTTCAACTAATTTCGTTAACAGAATATGAGTTAATGAACAAATAAAAGGATAGCCATTCCCGCCGAAACATTTAGAAATGGAATTATGATTTGCTGTGTAATTTCCAAAAAGAAAAAGATCTTTCATGGATTTCGTTTTCGAACGTATATGTGAAATGTTTATAATTGCAATGAAAACTGGCAAAAAATAAACTAAATAAAAAAAAGTAATTGCTAATTTTTGAAAATTGCAGAGTCATTTTGGGCAGCGACGGGGAATTAAATGTATTCGAAATTATAACTGTCGAAGTAGAAACAGTAAATCATGGCAACGTAGCGTGTCAAACTTTCGTCATATTGGAAGAATACGAACCGCCCAAATTAGAATACGGCGAAAAATTTCCTTTATCGAGGAGACCATCGGAAACATTAATACATAATATATTAATCGGTGCACAGGAACACGGTCTTCCGATTAATTACTTAAAGAGATTGCAAACCATACCAACAGTCGGTAAGTGACTCAGTAGAACGATATTTTAACCATCTCTGTAGTAACGACAGTTATTCATGTTATGCTGCTCTATTGATTTATACAATCATACATCGTTATTTTACAGTGTATTCATACAATTTCGGTATTTATGGATGATGTCGAGCTGGAAATTATTCTTCGAACAAAATCATTTAATTTTCGATGTACCAGCGTATTGTTAATTGCCATCTAAGAATACGGGGTCCGAAACACTTACACGGCTGAAGTCTGAATTGCGATTTTCTGCCAAAATTTCGGCACGTGTAGTGTTGGGGGCTGTGTAAATTGTTCGGTGTGTGTCTTCTGCGATAACAGGATAGCGTCTGTTCGCGGCGTGTGGGCATTGGTTGCTACTACTGGCAGCGTGAGTCGTGAGGGTTATAATAAGGTATTGTAGCGAGTGTGCGTGTGCGATCATTCGGGCCTTTTATATTAATTAGTTCATCTTTACCGTTAGTTTCAGTTTTACCTGGCGATTCGCCCAGATGATATATCGGCCGTCAATTATCGTGAAGTTACCGTTTTTCTTGTCGACGTCACGACGCGCGTTTCTTCGTAAGTAGAATTTTTCTACTTCATTCCATGTCGTGTATCGTTATCCGTCATTTTTTCTAGGCCGTCGTGTGTGTCCGCGTATGCCCGTTACAAGCAAAAAGCCTAATGCTCGCTTACCGCACTTCACTCTAAAGTTTTTGTTTGGGTCATCCAAAAAATCCAGGGACTCCAAATTTCCGAAGTCGTAGGTTAGGGATCTAAAGAGAACATCGCAACAGGGGGAACTGGAACGAATTCGTTTCGTTGTCTTCCCTATTTGAGGGTGCTTTGTTTGTATAAAAACAACACGCATCATAGCATGGAAATAATTAGAAAAAAAAAAGGAAAAGAAATATCCGTTCCATTAAAATTTGCATTACTGGCTCCGGAAGAGAAATTAGAAGCTGAAATTAGCAGGGCCGAAAAATCGAGAAATCTCGTTCACTGGCGCCGCAAAACAGGGACACTTCACGAGAAGTCCATTTTACCGATTCACGGCATGGCGCTCATGTAACCACACGAAACGGTACACAAACGACTAGAGATCGTTGCGACAACGACTCGTAATTTTGGAAAGAACTGTTGATCTACGGCACTGCGATGCTGCCCAGATAGAGTCGTAACTTTACAAATTCTGCTGGAATAGGATGTTACTCTGGAAACGAGAATAAAGCGTGCGAAATTTAGAACGTGTTCGACTAGAGGGATAAAAATGCAGAGGTATAAATGTAAACGAGCGACATTCCCTGCAACGTGATTGGTTGTGGTTGCACCGGAGCAACCAATAATAGCCGGTTTGATTTTTGTAAATTGCGTCGCATTCGAAATTTAGAACCATTTATTTTACAAAAACTGAAATAACCAAAATCAATATCCATAATTTTGACAGGATGGTATTTGAGTCGTGCTAAAAGGCCGAGCTGAAATGTCGAGATAAAGATAAATTACCCGAATGAAATAGCGCTTCGATGCGACGTTAGAGAATTAATGAAGGACAGTAAAAGCGATTAAAACGAAATACTAATTTGTATAGCACAATAATACAGAAGCTCATAATAGATTTATTAGATAGTGAATTTTGCACATTACTGACTCGTGCTGTTTATTATAGTCGTGAAGTCTTACTATCTTTGTTGAATTATTGAAATACACATATAGTCGTCGGCGTAAAAAGATAAATGTGCTTCCGGGTATTTCACCTTTCGTATATTCTCGGTTCTATAAAATTGATCGATTTGGATAGTGGTGGAAGCGAATCAAGATTGATGCGGTCATTTTCCTATGATACTATGGTGAGTAAACCATACTTGGATTCAATTTCAAAACTCCTCTAGATGAAGCAATATATGTTAATGAGAAGATTATTCGATTAAACATATCAAAATTAAAATATAGTCATTAATTTTCATGGAGCTATTTTGAATAATATCCAAAATATAAAATATGGTTCATACATAAATGGTAATGGTGGTGCTCCACGACCTTATGCAACCTTAAAAATTACACCGTGGATACGCATGATTAATAGGATGAAGCATTTTTTTTTTAATTTTCTTTTGTTTGAAATGTATACACGGAAATTCAGCACGTGTCTGAAAACAAATTATTGCGTAGTTTTGCTTTAACTTTATACGATGCAGTAATACAGCAACCTGAACCTAAAAACTTTTAATACGAATTCCCGTCTTACATATTCATAATGTGCGAACGGTTCTCTGATGACACGTTTATTCGATATGAATCTGTATCTTTTGAAAAATTTTCTTCCGATACATAGACTAGGTCACTGTGAAATTTTTGAAACCGAATAGGTGAGTAAAATATTGTTTAAAAAAAGGAATAATAATAATAATAATAAATTCGGTAAATTCTGCCGCATAATAGCGAACTCAAGGTAAAACCTCGAGCGGTTTGACAATTATAGACGCGAGAAAAGAAGTCTCACCAATATTCTCTTTAGATCTATTATGCAATACATTACGCGAAAAACTTAATTCCGCAATCCCCGTAATCATGGGCAACACCCTTTCAGAGGTCTATGCGATACTCAGTTTGTTTTACTTATCCGTCTCATGAGAATAATGTATCATAAACTTTGTGCGCTCGGGGCTCACCATATTTATTAACTTCCGCAAAATTGTTCCACCTCAGAAACGACTGGGTAAGGCAATAAACATTTTTTATTTTACATACTTTTTCCGCCTTAATTTGTACGTTCATTATTTATTTACTACTTAATTTAGAAATAACATCCATTTATTATAGTGCAAGAGTAATACGTTCACTACTGAATAAATTTCAATCAGAAACTCACATATACGTATTTAATAGAGACGAGTATTGCTAAGCTTTCATGTACTTCATAATAAGAGTTATATGCTTTTATAAGCACTAAATAAATTTTAAAAAATGTGTTAATCGTGCCTTATCTATTGTTTGCTCGCGTTCTTGTCCGGCTTATCAGCTCGCATTGTTATCGGCATATCGGTGAGATCGTTTCTTTTGTTTATTTATAATACGCTAAATCTTCTCTATTCATACATAGATTTGATTTTATTTCGAAGAGTAAAGGTCCGTTTATATCTTCAGACATCGAGCGTGTCAGACACGTGTCGTGTCAGACACCGACAGACACAATTTATTTACATCTAACGTGTTAGAAGCGTGCCGTGTCAGACAATTTCTTTGAGCTTTTCGTTATCGATGGCAAAAAGAAAAAAGCAAAAAAAGTCTGCACGGTCCCGATACTCTATTCACATTTCCCGGAAAGTAGCCACAGATACGTACAGACACGGAACCGTTCAGACAAAATATTCTTTCTGAAATTACGGGCCGGACACGATACGTGTCTGACCGTGTCTGTGCGGTCGCCTTACGATAAATGTAAATACGTTAATACACACTGCATAGAAATATATTATTTTGTCAGACACGTGTCGTATCAGACTCCATCAGACACAATTTATTTACATCTAACGTGTTAGAATCGTGCCGTGTCAGACATCGGCATTTATATTCTGCTACAATTTCTTTGAGCTTTTCGTTATGCATGGAAAAAAAAAAGCAAAAAAAGTCTACACGGTCCCGATATTCCATTCACATTGCCCGGAAAGTAGCCGCAGACACGTTCAGACACGGATCCGTTCAGACAAATTATTTTTTCCGAAATTACGGGCCGGACACGATACGTGTCTGACCGTGTCTGTGCGGTCGCGTTACGATAGATGTAAATACGTTAATACAAACTGCATAGAAATATATTATTTTGTCTGACACGACACGTGTCCGACACGCTCGATGTCTGAAGATATAAACGGACCTTAATACGTGTTATTTCGAACAGTATTTATTTTATTCTATTTTATTATTTTTTAATTTGTCTTTCTTTTACTATCATTTATTTATTTCTTTTTTTCTCCTCCCACTTTTTTTGGATTAACCGATGAGTACGTCTAGTGGGGGCCGCCCTGCGGCCTCCGCCAAAGATACTAAACCGGCAAAAACGAATTTAACCCTTCAAATGGACATGGACGCTTCAACCAAGCGTAAACCAACCGGTCCCCTTTCACCAGCCGCGTCGATCCCTAGCAAAGATCTGCGACTATCAGAATCTGATTTATCAAAACTTTCCGGCAGTAATAATAATAATAATCTTAGTAAAAATAATTCTAATGATAATGCTATCGAAGCTATTAAAAATTTCAATATAAAAACTTCCCACGACATTATCGATAATAGTACAAAAATTAATAATAAAAATGAGGTAATTCTTTTCCCTGTAGAGTATAATGGTTCTATATACATTATACTGCAATCGCTCTCTGAGCTTAATATGGGAAATTTACATCCCTTTGCTGCTGCTAAAATTCTCTTAATAGAACTAAATCAATCATAGAAATCCTCCGAGCGGGCAGTAATAGACTTAGACTCTTTTTTAGGGATATTAGCTCAGCAAATAATTTTCTTCTTGATTCTGACTTCCTTAATAAAAATGACTTTAAGGCCTTTATTCCTAATAATCTATTGTTCTCTTTTGGCATTATTCATAATGTACCTGTAGATATTACCGAAGAAGAATTATTGGACGATATTTCAGCGGAAGTGCCGGTAGCTTCAATTCGACGACTCAAGAAAAGAGATGGCGATAAATTTCGTCCAATTCCCCTAATTGAAATTAAATTCAAATCACCTTTCCTTCCCAGTTATGTTCATTTTTTTCATCTTCGTTGTGCAGTGGAACCCAGCGTAAGACCTCCTTTCCAATGCCAAGCTTGTTTTCGTTTTGGCCACACCGACAAGTTTTGTCGCAGTAAACCACGTTGTCCTAAATGTAGTGAGTTACATTCCTTGGATTCTTGTTCAGCTCCGCAGCCGTCAGATTCTAAATGCCTCAACTGCAAGGGTAATCATTTAGCCACCGATAGACAGTGTCCTGTTTTTCAAGACCAGCTTCATCTTCGTAAAATCATGGCTTATGAAAACGTGTCCTATAATGAAGCTAGTATAATTAAAGAATCCAATCTTGCCAACTCAGCTTTTTCTTTTTCCGATATGGCTCAAAAAAACCTGCATTCTTCTCCTTCCAAGTTTTCTCGCCGACCCAATCGGTCACGATCTCCCAAATCTCTTCCCGTTCCTAATCAGCATTTCCCTCCTCTTCCGTCAAACAATCGTAATTATCGTAACGGCCTCTTCTATCAACGCACAGTGCATCGTCTCATAACGTTCCTTCTTATTCTCTTCCCAACTCACCTAACTCTTACTTGCAACAACAGGTACCAACTACTCTAATTTTTCCTAATCCCAACTCCTCCGTTCCCATGTCAGCAGAAGAAGCTGTCGATAAGCTAGACTTCAGCTTAAACCTTCAAAATACCCCTCCTAACCTACGTAAAAATCCTGAATTTCGCTTGGCATCGCTCAAGCTTTTCCAACTGTTATTTGCTCGCTGTCCTCCGAATTCTACGGCTACGTAACTGGTCAACTTCCTGTATTTCCGTTAATGGTCCTTATGATTGTGAAATTCCATTCTAATTTCTTCTCTTGCATATGTATAAAATTCGCTATGGTTCTTGTCATTGAATTTTATGCTTTTTTCCCAAATTTCTACTCTGTCGTTCTCTTTCCATATTCCTTTATCTAGGCTAACCAGCATTCCGGAGCTCAGACCGTTAATTTCTATCATATTTCCTTCTGTAATCTTATGTTTCTCCCGGATTGCATTACTGAGAATACAGACATCATATGCCTTATTCCAAAAATATATGTTTCCTATTCCTATTAGCACCATTGTCTCATCTCGCAACCTGAAACTTGCGGGTGATGAGAGCGGTGGAAAATTATTCATAATTTTTGTTTGGATCAATTTTCTTTTCTCAGCTATACTGTTAAAAGCGAGAAAAGTTAACAGATGTTTCTGTTCTGATCTATATGCTTTGCATTATTTTTATGACCATTGCCTCTTTCTGCGAACTTCGATTGGGTTCGACAGTAGTCGAGGACGGTGTATGGTTGATTGCAATGCACAATTGTATAAAACTTCTTTTTTCTTCGGTTTTAAACCGTGCAAATCAATACTAATTATTAGATGCATTATTCTCATCCTCAAATATCTGACTTTTTCCTTTTTTCATCTTTCCTTTGGTCTTCTTTCAAATACGCTGGGCTACGGTAAAGAAAGACGGTTAGTCTGTTTCAATTTAATCATTTTCAAAGTCCTTTTCGTTCCAGTTATGACCCTTTTTAAAGCGAATTTAATCTCCAATTATTCCTTGCTTAATCTTAATTTCTTCACTTTGACCCGCAGCCCTGTCCTCATCATTCCATACCTAATTAAGTTGGTAAGCAAGCGAGAGAGAAAGTGGTTTTTCCTCAGTGAGCATCGCAATAAGTTTTCATATTCGTCATTCGTAAGTTATCTGGGAAAACAGATGTCTCTCCATTGCCTTTTTTTGCATCCCTTCTTCTGCCGTATCTTTCCTTGTCTTTATTCAATACTTTCAACTGGCTTTGCGTGGACTACCCAAGCCTACACTCATTCCTTCCCCGATTTTCCTCTCTCTTCCAAATCTGCAGGCTGTAAGGTATTATTTCCCTTCCTCTTCTACACTTACATGGTTCCTTCCCCTCCAACTATTTTTCTGTACTTTAAATGATGTCAAACAAGCTAAATATTCTTCAATGGAACTGTAGAAGTCTTAATGCCAATAAATGCTCCCTCGAAGGTTTGTTGGATCAATATAACATTCAGGTTGCTCTTCTGTCAGAAACTTGGCTCAAACAATCTTCCAATATTCGAATTCGAGGATACTCCTTAGTCAATTCGAATCGGGACGACGGCTATGGCGGAGCTGCTATTCTTATAAGAAAAGATGTACATTTCATTCATCATGATAGTTTTTCCTTCCTTTCTTCCAGTCCTCTTAATCCGAATTTAGTCCACGTCTCAATCCCATTGTGTCATGGTAAAAGTTTTAATCTTGTCTCCTCCTACATCCCACCGTCGTATAACTTACGCGATTTCCCATTTGACTTATTTTTGAATTCTATTCCTCGCCCTTTCATGGTCGGCGGCGACTGGAACTCCCACTCGCCTCTATGGGGTTGTTCCAGTTATAACAGGAATGGCACAATTATAGAGGAAGTAATTTTCAATTATAATTTAGTTCTCCTAAATGATGGTTCTCACACCTTCTTCAAATCATCGTCTACTTCTAGTTCTATCGATCTATCTTTTGTTTCCTCCGACACAGCTCTTAAATCCTCGTGGAAAACTCTAGATGGTACCTTCGGCAGTGACCACGTTCCGATCCTCATTGTTCTTAATGACTTCCATCTCCTTTCTCTTTCATCTTCATTTACGCCTTTGCATTATGCCGATTGGAACCTGCATAAAACTGATTGGAATAGATTTCGGTTTATCGTGGACTCGGACCTTCCTGCAATACAGGTAGAAAACGATGCTGTTTCACAATATTCATCCTTTACTAATTCTATCTCCTCTGCTCTAACACTGTCTTCCCCACTCTATCCTCAAGCCCGGAAACGTCATTCTTTAAGGGCTTCATCATTGTGGTGGAATGGGGACTGCACAGCTGCTGTCAATCAAGTTTGTCTAACTTTAAATCATTCCGCTCTCAACCTACTTTTAATAATTTCTTGACTTACAAGAGTTCGAACGCTAGAACCGGATATATTCTCAAAAACGCCAAGAAAAGTGCTTGGAAATCCTTTTGCTCTTCCTTTTCTCGATTGACTCCTTGCCAATGAGGAACTAAACAGCTCCTTAAGTACTCTAGAAGAGGCCCTTTCTAACATTCATCTCTTCATTTCCGCTCCTAAATCAGCAGCTGTAGTCTTCACCCTTCGACCTTACAACCCGGGCTCATTTGAAATAAATCTTAAAAATCATTCCATTCCAATAGTCAGTTCTTTTCGTTATCTGGGTATCACTTTATCCCCTCGTCTGTCTTTCCATGAACATATCAGACATTTATATGCTTCCTCGCTTAAAGGCTTAAACCTTCTTAAAGCTCTCTCACCTACGAGATGGGGAGGCGATCCTTCTGTGTTAATAATGTTGTATAAATCTCTCATAAGCTCTAGATTGGATTATTGCAGCTTCTTATATGGCAACGCTTCCAAATCCGTTCTCTGCAAATTAGATCGTCTCCAAAATAGTTGCCTTCGGCTTTGTCTCGGAGCTCTGAGGTCATCTCCTATCCCAGCCATTCTATCTGAATCCAATATCTGTCCTCTGTTCATCCGAAGATCTTATTTGGGTTATCGCTTTCTAATTAAACGTTTTTCCACTTCCTCGTCAAATATCAGTACCTCTTATTCTTTTATCCTTCGTCACTGGCGCTTTTCCTCCAATAAAATTCCTATACTATCTCATATATCGTTTCGCCTTTCTAAATTTTCCCCTTTTGTCATTCCTCATCACAAGCTTCCATTTTTTTCTCACGTCTATTATAAATTGTTAAAGCCACCAAATATCATCTTCATGCCATGCTTCCTTAAATCCTCTCCCTCTCATATCGTCAGTATGGAATTTAATAATACAATAAACTCTCTATTCCGTGATCACTCTTTAATTTTTACTGACGTATCGAATCGGAGTTGGGGCGGCATTCTTGTGCCCTCAGTTCTTTCATTCTCGGTCTTTTAGACTTCCGTCCTTTTGTTCTGTCTTTACTGCAGAATCTGTTGCCATTCTACAAGCCATTATTTATATTTCCTCTTTTGCAAGTTCTTCCAAATTCCTTATTGTTTCTGATTAGCGCTATCTCCACCTTCCCTTTCTCCTTCCACTGATGCTATTATCCTTTCTATTCGTTCTCTTCTTCATGATCTATCCTCATCAACGTCTACCCAGATTGACTTTCTTTGGATTCCGGGACATGCAGGCATTGATGGAAATGTAGCCGTCGACCTCCTTACTAAAGCTGCTGCTTCCAATGGGAATTTTATTAGGAGGGTAGCACACAATATTCTTCTTCCAACTAAATCCTGCCATCTTAGACTTTGGCATTCTGTTTATGTATCTCTTTTCGCTAATCCTAATTCCTTTTATCTCTTGATTAATCCTGTTCCTCCTCCTCGTCCTTGGTTCTATGAGTTTCCCAGTTTGCGTCGGTCCATAATTAATAAATTATCTCACCTCCGTTTCTCGCATAGTCTTCTTCCTTCTTCACTAAATCGCTTCTCTTTGGCTGCATCTCCTTTTTGTCCATTGGATCCTGAAGGTTCCCAGTATGTTTGCGATGCGAATCACGTGCTCTTCGAGTGCTCCGGTTTATCTCGCGAGCGTGAGTTACTTTATTCTCATCTTTTAAAGCTTGGTCTTCCTGCTCCTTTCAACGCCTCTTATGTTCTTTTTCTACCTACTATCTCTGTTGTTCCTGTCCTAGGGGTGTTTCTTGATTCCATTGTCGACAAAATAAAAATATAATTTCTATTCTATTCCATGTATCTATTCCTTTTTGCTGGGCTAATGCTCTTTGTTAGCAAACCCAAGGGGGGGGGGGGGGGGTAAAAAAAAATTAAAAAAAAAGTTTTATATTAAAATATTTTTAAATATTGAAATTATATTTACCTCTTTCCAAATGTTAACTATTAATCTTTGAAAATTTCTAATTTAAAATAATAATGGTGCCGTTTAAGTTTTAATTTTTAATGCTTGAAACGCGTCTTAAATATTTTTCTATCGCATGCTAACGTTTGTGTTCAATTCCTTATAGATGAAGCAATGAAAAGTAGGTATTTCTGTCGATTTACCTATGGCGCACTTATGGATGAAGATGAAATTAAGAAAGTAGCCCCTTCAGCCACACTGTACGCTATCGGTGAAATGAAGGTACAGATTTCTTTACTTTTTCAATAGTTTATTCCAACGATTTTACAGTTTTAAATATTTTGCCGCATGGGCTTCATCAACGCTTTCGAACTGACTCTCAGTGTCTCTCGGTATTAGAAATTATTATTAGACAAATCTGTACTGCAACGGAATCTAATAAGAATACAAACAATTTAAAATCATTTCGACTTTTAAAATTACATTCATCATATACAACGGAAATAATATCCATTCAGAAAAAAAAAAAAATATTGGACAGTTATTAAAAAATAAAAAAATATTAATATTACCTCTGTCAGCAAAAAAAGAAATTAAAAAAGTGTATATTATAACATAATGCACGTATTAAGTATTATTAGTAAGCTTCAGAGAAATAATAATGTGATACATTTTAGATGAATGGCATAGCGTACCAAGAGTAATAGTTGACAGAGCGGCTAGGGAAGTAAATATTAATAACAAAATAAAAAAGATAAAAATACCGTAGATGGAATACATACGGGATTCAGTCGATAATAAACGATGAATGGCAAACGGAAAATGAAAAATTTAGTACGAAAAGGGGGAAAAAATATTTCAAAGTACAAATAATCATACAGAAGAAGACGTGGTTTACAAGTGAAATAAACGGAGACTATTTGTAGTGTCATATATGCCGAACGAGACTTGGTATAATGTCAAACAGTTTATGTGGATTTAAAAAAATTGGTTCAGTTGAGCGTGTATTAAATAAACGGTAATAAGAGTGTCGGGCATTCACACAACGGGCATACTTGCCCTGTGAGACCCACAACTTATTTAAATAAAAAAAAAAAAAAACAAAAAAAAAATATATATATGTTATAATAATCATAGAGCGGATTTTATCGGTAAAATGTTGCCATTAAGACCGTACCGATAATAATATTGCAGAATTTACACGAACCAGAGCAGGAATCAAGTAAATTAAACATTTAGGTTAATTTTTAACAATATTTGTTATAAATAATATAACACCAAGTTTACTTTGAACCATCAGTAAAACGATTAATTCACACTCGCCAATCGAATGGAATAAACTTCTCTCCCTGTCCTCCTAATATTTTTGTCCATACCACTCATTACTCTTCGGCTACATCCTATGATAAATCGACAGTTTCTACCACTTGTAATAAAGAGGTATTGTCCTTCACTAGTTTTATTACTCTTGTACTCTCTTCAAACACCATCAAACGGGCTACGTCCAAACTAAAACATTCTTCAAGTACAAATAATCTTTTAAAAAATAATAAAATAGAACGATTTTTATTTTTTCCTTTTCAACATTCACCCGGGATCTCATACTAACTTTTCACAATATAATTCTAGTGATGAAAATATCGAAAATTTCCGCTCTTCAGCAATAGCTATATGTCTGTTTAAAATATTGTTCAAGTGTTCCCCTAAATACAAACTCGGAGAAAAAATCTCAGTTTCTTTTTCAAGTATATTCGACGCTGATTCTTTTTAATTAAATTAACTGTTTTTAGAAAAAAACAACTTTAAAGTTTTTATTCCGATAAATATTTTATAGCTCTTTGGTGTAATCTTTATGTTAATTGTGCCGCAGCCATCATCTCCCTTAATACTAATAAGCCTAAAAACGTTTCTTCTCCACATTTACTCTTCCTATAATAGCTTCTAATATTAAATCTCATTTCTTCACAACCTACTTGGATTTACCCAACACAAAGGACTAACAAATAATGAAACGTAGGGATTTGAAAGTTATATCAGAACGATTAGAAACAGAAGAAATGAAGGTAGCCAATACAGGAACAACAGAAGGAGAAGGAAGAGCAAGAATATAGTGGACACAGTAAGGGGTCGGGAGGCCAAGGACAAGCAAATTAGAATAAAGGACTGCGCGTTCTGAGGAGATAGATGAGCATTCGAATAGAATGTGATTTACATCACAGGTCAAATTTAAGATAGGAGGATGGAAAGGTCACAAGGGAGACTGAACAATATTAAAACGAAAGAGGGAGGCAGGAAGTAGACTCTGATTAAAGCGGAAGCGAATTACGGAAGAAATAACAAAACGGCTGATGCAGGGAAAATTATTAAACTAAGAAGAAGTGGGTGGAGAGGGTTATATAGCAAGGTAGTGTATGAGTGTCAGTGGTGGAGTACAATTGTGTATTTAAGCAGGGGTTGGGGCTTTTTCGCTCCTTTCGGTAGTATGTTGATGTACGACGTAGAGGGAAAAGGTTCATTACAGCGAGCACTGTTATCAGGTGCAATGGCTGAACCGGTGACGTATTCGTATTTGTATTTTAAGGAATTTCTTTTGGTGGTGGAAGATGTTCTATTAACTGATAATGTGCTTAGTTCTTTTGTTATAGATATAATCTCGATTCGATAAGAGCTTTCAAATCCCCATCACCTATAAACGTCCCACCAATCTCAACCTTTCTAAAGATAGCCTAGAATCCTTTATCGATTCCGTTGCTCCTGCTTATGTTCCTAACGTTGATGAACCGTATCCAACTCCACCTCCGCATAATTCCCCGACACATTTCCTAACTTCTGCTTTCAATATTTATGAATTAAAAAATCTGTCCTTTTCAAATTGTCTAGCCCCACTCCAGGTCCTGACGGTATATCTTTTCTGGTCCTTAAAAACCTGTCTGAACTGTCTCTTACCTTTCTTCTTCATCTTTTTAATTGTTTTCTCTTTGGAGGTATAACTTCCCCCTCTTGGAATTCATTTATTATCATTCCTATTCCTAAAAAAAGTTCTTCCTTATGTCCTATTTCCTTGGCATCCTGTATCAGAAAACTGTTTGAAGGTATGTTAAACAAGCGCTTTGTTTGGTGGCTAGAGCATAATAATTTATTTCCTAGCAATATGTTTGGCTTTCGGCCTGGTACTGGTTCTTCGGACTGTATTAGTTTTTTTTGTCTCCCATATCTACCAATTCTTTATCCAAAAAAATTTTACTTTGGCTTCCTTCATCGATGTATCCTGTGCGTTTGATAATGTCCATTTACCCACTCTAAAAAATAAGATGCCAGCAATTAACGTTCCAATGCACTTTACTTTCCTTATTAACAGTCTCATGCAGAATCGTCCTATCCACCCCTCTGCTCCATCTTTGGAAACTTCAAGAATGGTTTTTCGAGGACTTCCCCAAGGTTCCTCCCTCGGTCCTACTCTTTTCAACATATACACTATCAGTGTGGCTTCTCTTCCTCCAAATTCTTCGTTTTTATTTTTTGCTGATGACATCCTAATTTATGCCTCATCTCATGACATTATATCAGCCAGTAAGATACTTAATTCGTCTCTTTCGGTTTGGGATCAATACCTTTCCTCAATTTAACTTTTCTATTTCTCCTACTAAATCGTGTTATGCCGTATTTACTCTGCAGCCTTATAATCCTTCTTCTGGCTATCGATCCCTTGCAATTACACTCCTTTTTCGTGTTAATTGTTTTTGTTATCTTGGTATCTTCCTCGACGATCGGTTATCCTTCTCCGAACACATCAAATATCTTTCCTCTTTAGCAACCAAAAGGCTGAACCTGCTGAAGACCCAATAGGGAGGTGATTCTTATGTCCTTATTTCTCTATATAAATCTATCATCCGCTCAAAATTTGATTACTTTTCATTTCTGTATCGTTGTGCCTTTAAGTCCCGACTCTCTAAATTGGATGTAATCCAAAACTCTTGCCTTTGTCTCTGCCTTGGTGCTTTTAAATCCTCTCCAGTTCTACCAGTCCTTGCCGAATCTAATACACCACTCCTTTCTATTCGCAGATCTTATTTGGACTATCGTTTTCTTACTCAGCGTCTTCCACTTACGTCCTCTACTCTTATCCATTCCTATCTTTCCATTTCTAGGAACTGGCGTTTCGTACCTAGGAAAATTCCTATTCTATCTCTCATTTCTCTTCGGCTCAGTTCGTTTTGTCCTTACGTAATGTCCTTTGTTTTAATTTCGCCGATCTCTGCCATCCTCCAAATATGTTTACTGTTCCTACGCTCTCTAAGTTTCTCCCGCAAGCCCTAATCAGACAGGAATTCCACAGTTTTATCAATTCTGATTTTCCTTCGCATGCAACCGTGTTTACAGATGGTTCGAAGAGGCCGGATGGTTTTGGTGCCTCTTTTATCCTCCCAGATTTTGGTTTTTCAGAATCTTTTCGTTCGCCTCCTTTCTGTTCCATATTCACAGCCGAATTGATGGCTATCCTACGTTTCATTATTTTCATTTCCTCCCTTGTTTATATCTGACTCCATGACCGCCCTTCAGGCCATGTGTTCTCCCCTATCGAATCATTCCTGTGATTTTATCATACTCCGCATACGTTCACTTTTCCGCGTTCTTTCTTCCCTTCATTCCATTCAAATTGATTTGCTATAGGTTCCTAATCATTCGTGCATCTGCGATAATGAAGCGGCGGCCTCCTTGGCTCGGGTTGCTACCTCTTCTTACTTCTTCTTTAAAAAAGTCCCTTCGACCAATCTTCTTCTGCTATGCAAAGGTTTTCATCTTAGGTTTTGGTCGGATATGTGCATTTCCTCTTTCTCTAACAATTGTTCTTTTCATCATCTGTTCAACCTAGTCTTCCTGCCAATCCGTGGTTCTCTTTGCTTCCTTCACTTTGTCGTTCTGTTGTTGTTTCCGTTATTCGTCTGCGCTCTTAAGCCATACTTTATTATCTTCCTCCCGTTTTTTTTTTTCGTTGGTTGACTCTCCATATTGTCCTCTCTACTCAAACGAAGAACATGTTTACGATGCGGACCATGTATTCTTTAAGTGTTCATCTCTTTCTCTTGAGTGCTCTGCTTTCTACTTCAGTTTGCTGCGATTTGGACTTCCTACTCCATATTACGCCCCTTATGTCCGATCTTTTCCCTCTCCACAGATTGTTCCTATTATTTGTACCTTTCTCCTAACAATATCTGACCGTATCAAGATATAATTGACTTCTTCCTATTCTAATTGTTTCTGGGTAAAGGTCTCCGTTTAACGAGCCCAAAAAAAAAAAGAAAACGAAGTTCCTTTCGCTTTTTGATAGATATTGGCTATAAAGTCACTCGGTAAATTATACAATAAAAAATAGAACAGGTTGAAAAGAAAACATACTACTTGTACTTCGTGAAGTTAAGAAGAGGCAAAATTTTAACAGAATTTTACTCTAACCGAGAAAACATTAAATTTTTAGTTATGTGCTTGATGTTAGAACGTATAAGATAATTTGTCGACAGACGTTGAAAGAAATCGGTGTAATTAAATAATTAAAAAAACCGCGCCAATTTTAAAATTTCAGTAAAATATACAAGTGTTTCGAATTGAGCTTATACAACTGACCGTGCGCAATGATTGCAGTTCGAATATCGATACTCGCTCGCATGCACACATACACACACCCGTATATAACAGAAAACGAGTGAAGGTCGCCTGGAGGACGACGCATAACGCGATTTTCGTTATCTTGCAATTTCTGCCAGTTTACTCCTACCGGCAAGCCGCGTGAAAGAACTTCGTTCCAAAAAAAATCAGCATATTTTTGAGTTTGTTCTGTTACCAACATATCCTGAAAATACCATGGACTCAAAAAGTGAAGAATATTAAAGTACTTAATCGTCTGGAAAAGAATTTTGAACTCCTACAAAATATCAAAAAACGGAAGCTACAATATTGGGGACACATCATGAGAAGATTGAGGCACACCATTCTAAAAATGCTAATAATATGATAAGTTATATATTTTAAAACCTTAATTTACGTTACAAAAGTTATAGTTTTATATATTACACGGACACAGAGTACCTTTCAATTCATTAAAACATATAACATTTATTTATATTAAATTATTACTTAAATTAAAATACAAGTTTTACAAACATTATTAATTCACAAAATATATATAAAAGAATATGTCAAGTAGACGAAACCGGTAGGACGAATTTTATATATATTTTGTGAATTAATAATGTTTGTAAAACTTGTATTTTAATTTAATTAATAATTTAATATAAATAAAGGTATATGTTTTAAGGAATTGAAATGTACTCTGTGTCCGTGCAATATATAAAACTATAACTTTTGTAACGTAAATTAAGGTTTTAAAATATATAACTTATCATATTATTGAGACAAACGATTACAGGAAGAAATAACACATACTAAAAATGCTACTTGGGGGTATAATTGCCGGGATGAGATCGAGAGGAAGACGTCAAATTTCATGGATGAACACAATCTTAGCAACTGGTTCAACCGTTCCTCAACGATCAGCCGTTGATAGAAAGAAATTCCAATTGTGGATCACTAACCTTTAAAATGGGGACGGCGGATGAAGAAGAAAGACTCGGGATTCATATGAATAGAATATCCAGGCCAATAGAGTGTAATTCTGTTATGACTCTGCATGATAGGGTTGGTGTTAAATATCATTCGGATATTCGTGAGGGCGCTAGCCGAGTCTGTTAGTATTATAAACTGGTGTTCTGTACGTTTTCGCGATATCTCTTGAAAACCGCTCTAAAATATTGCTAATCTTGACTGCATACCAGTTGTTCGATAACTTCAAAAACTCGTCGATGATTTGGATTGACGGTATTGACCATGGTGCAGGACGTACGAAGATATGGGGAAGCGAACAGTATGTTTTCGGGGGGAGATTCAGATGTTTTCCTCAAATTTTAACGCAATGTGCTGATCACCCTTTTGGGTGGACTTGTATTCATTCCGATAATAGTTATTAAATGGCAGCGTTCCTGTTGGTAAGTCTGGTATAGCTGCAGCGGTGACTAGAAGATTTGCGGTTTGGATTATTTTTCGATATTTGAGAGAGGGTTCATTGGCTTTTACACTGAGACTTATTGTAGGTGTGGTTCTGAACGCTCCTGTCGCTAATCTAATGCCTTGGTGATGAATGCAATCTAATTGTTCCAAGGTTGTGCGGCTTGCTAAATTATAAAGTTGAGCGCTGTAGTCAAATTTTGTTCGGATGAGGAATCGATAGTTGAGCAACTTGAGAATTCCTAGAAAGCGGATGCATTTCGAGCGTATATACGTTATATGGTCCTTTCATGATGACTTTTTATCAATCAAGATCCCTAAAAACTTATCTGTTTGTACTTCTGGAATTGGTTTGGAACGCAGTGTTAAAACTATATTTTGTTGTTTGCATTTTTTCTCGGCGGTTATTACTAAACCATGGTCGTAGTTCCAGGTGTTGAGTATTATTTGTTTAGCGATTTCAATCTACGACGCTTGGAGACATATGCTAACATCATCGGCGAACATTCTGATACAAATTGGCTTCTTGACAACCGAAGTAATATTGTTTAGCACAAGTAGGAACAAAATGACTCTCAAGGGTGATCATTGGGGTATCCCGTTGGAGATTATTCTTTCCACTGATATAATGTTGCCTATTCTAACACGAATCTGTCTCGCTAGTAAAGAAATTTTTAATTATGTTTGCTAAATTACCATATGTATCTCTATTTTATGTAGTTTCAAATTTGTTTTAAAATGTAGAAAAATTACAAACGGGTATGTAAAACTCAAAACCAGCCGTGTGTAGTCACATTAACATTTCACTATTTGCTGCTGCGTTACATTGCTCAATAGAACGAGTGTTAAAATTTATACTAGTCAGTTGGATGTAGTAACAATACTTGACAACGCTGCAATAATAATTGGCCGTATCACAGGGTAAACACCGCCAATAAGTATGACGGATCGAGTCTAGCTAAATATAGAAAGTTATTGCCCGATCAAAAACAATGCGCTCTGTGTAGCCCTAATCACTCTGTTGAAATATAAAAGTAGGTGGTTAGTTAAACACGCGATATAATTACCTGTTTATGCTGCTGTTGTGTGTTTGTGTATGCTTCTTAATGCGTTCTTAGTGACTCGTTGACGTTGGAGAAGTGCTCACAGTGCCAGGCGAACAAAACACAAAAGACGAGCAGATCATCAAATTGGAATTCACTCGATACTGATGGAATATTTTCCTTCGCAAGTTTAAATAGTAACTTCTCAAATTTCTACTGACCAGCTGAACACTGTCTCTTTAGCCAAGTTAGGTACCCGAAAAATTCATTCTTTTTCAATTTGCTTTGATACTTTACCGCATGACTAGAAATATCTGAGGATATGCTGGATATCTTTTGTTGCTGCTTCTTTAGCAGTCACATCAGTGGCATTGTTTCCACCAATAAGTATCCCAAAATTATATTAGTTAATTTCTATTCACTACTTGTTGTCATTGCTCCTTAAGTTCGTAAACTATTGGATGACACTGGAAACCAAGTAAACTATGATTCAGTGTAGACAAAACGTCTAAGCTGCCACTGCAATTCTAAATGTAATCACTCACTTTAACAATTGCTGAAGTTACGCTATATGCATAAGTAATTCCAGAGGCATGTAAAATTTCTGCACTGTTACATTTTTAGTCACAAAGGCTCTGCCCTCAATATTTTTTTCAGTTCTCATCAAGTTAGATCAATCAGTGTAAATAAAAATATAGTTTTTATAACGCCCTTGTGTTGTATCAGAAAAAATATTCACAAAGAAATAATTTATGCACAAAAAACAACTTTTGTTCATAAAATTTCTAAAATTTATATAATTTGAATTCATTTAGAAGTAACTGATAATTTCATCCCATTTCTTTTTTCTATGAATTGCCTTCAGATGTCAGTTTCATTTTTAATTTTCAATATTTTGATCCTTCGATCTGCGCGATGAGTAACAGCATAACTATGAAGTTTATTCATCAGAGAGTTTTGGTTGCAGCTGAACCGTTAACTTTGACAAGGATGGAGTAAGAAGCTACAAAAATGTTTAATTCATATACTTAGGATTTCTGTTAGAATTATTCAAAGAAAGATAAAAAAACAAAAATAATAATAACCAAATAATTAAAGAAATAAACAGTTGGAATTAAAATTTTCTTTAGAAGTATTTCATTCTTTCGCGTTTCTTCGTAAATATTAATTTTTCTACATGTTCATTATATTCAAACTTTTGAGATGAAGATGGAATTATAGAAACATGCTCCGTGGCTACTGTACTGAAAGTGGCTTTTCTTTTTTTTTCACTTTAACACATATTATTTTCAACTGAACTCTTTAACATGACTGGTACTTCCGGTAAATGAAAATTCCTGCAATTTAAACATTAAATTAATACAATTTATGATTTATTGTTTTGTCTATGTCTTATGATACTTTCTGCGTGTGTTTATGCATATGCGTGTTAATAGCCAATACAACTTTTAAAATGTTTTAGGACGTTGAGTTAATATTGACACCATATGTTGAATCGATGAACGGAAGTAGATTCACCTATTCTCCGGCGGCTGGAAAATCAATTTGGGGTGTTTTGTGGACAGTTTCGTATCACGATTTGCTAAATATCAGCTTGTAATTTCAATTTTTTTACTACATACGTGTTATATAGGTTTGATACCGGTGTATAGTATTACTTCAGACGTGCACCGTGGTGCTGTTTCAGAGGATTAAATTATGGGAAATTATTTCCTCCATTCAGGTAGTCTTCGTGAGGAGGATCTTTAGGATCAAATAAGGAATTAAATAACTTACAAAATTTGTTAAAATTTATTCCGAAAACTTCATGTTTCCAAAGTATATAAGTTTCTATTTTTAACTTACTTTTTTCAAGTTTCCCCTAGTGTTCAGTCACCCGCTGATTTTTCATTTGGCCATATAGATAGACATTGTAAAAACTTTCATCAAATCTGCTCTCACAATTTGCAAAAGCATCTCTTATCGGATCATGGCCATCAGTTAAAAATATCATTGCTCGACGGACTGGCAATGTACCGAACCGGCTCTCCAAAAAAAAAAAGTCAAAAGGATATACCATTTGCGGAAAACAAGATAAAGTCAAGCGCACAGCTCTATCAGGCTTTCTATGTGGGAATCGTACAAACATTCAGCTCAATCCATAAGTTGCTCCTCTAACAACTTTTCTGCTTTACATTTCAATCGTTTTACTTTTAGCAAACCAAATATGAAACCGTACCTTCTCTTTCTCTCTCTTCTTCCTATCCACTTTTTGTTCAAGCGAATGGTTGGACATTAAGTCACCATCTCATGCAACAGAAGTAAAAACACAGCCTCCTGTAGAAAACTTATTCACAAGCATTTTAAACTTCCTTACTTCCTTTCACAACATAACATAGCTATTTTATTTAATTCGGAGAACTCCCAATTTCACCTCTGTCAGAAAAGTTTTTCCACACCCATCAAAAATTCTTAGGATAACTATAATTTCTATTTCATGACAACAACTCAATTATTCTCCTTTATACTCCCTTCCGTTTCCTTCTTCTTCTGTGTCTTACTGCTTTTATGAGTGGCTTCTTCATTCGAATCGATTGATCTCTCAAATTCCTCTATTCATAAAATACGATCTATTTATAATGTCATCCAGTGGAATTTCTATAGCGTTCAAGCAAACGAACGAGTTTTAAGGAGCCTGTATGATACAAAAATTTACTTATCAAGTTCTATTAATATTCTCCTTTGGAATTACCGTATAGTGTGATCGGATTGGGAAAACAACCATGGTAGGACTGCTATCCTTTTTAGTCATTTTACAATTCATAATCCAATATTACCTTCAACAGGAAATTCAACTAATCCAAACTTTATTTCTATTTCTATTCCAACTAATAATAATATGCTTTCTGAAAATTTCCAAATACAAGTTTAAGATGCGCTTAGAAAACTCTAAATGGAACTTTTAGTAATGACGAGGATCCACCCAAGTTTTTCTTATTTGTTTTCTTGTCAACATTTATATTAATCTCTTCGATTTTCCTTACTGGAATTTTCGATCTCTCAACCCTTCATTTTACCGAAATAGTTTCCTCTACTCTAACCTTAACTTCACTACTTCACAAAATTTCTTTGAGGCGAGTTAAGTGTGTCCGTGCTTCTTCCTTATGTTAAAATGCTGACTATAGCATTGACTTTCAAAACAGGTACCTGTACTTCTAATCATTCTATGACTAACTTTCTGCCTTACCAACAAGACAACGCCAAGTCCAGATCTATCCTTAAATCTTCAAAGAAAAAATCTTTAATAAAATTTTATTCCTCTTTTTCCAGGTCAATTTCTCCGTCCAATATTCGACAAATGGGTAAATCCTTTATGAACCTTTTTTTTCTACCGATCTTGTTTATCATAATCTCCTAAATGATAGGTTAAATCCTCTTGTTAATTGTTCCCTCTTTAGAAGAATTTGAAGGACTATCTCTTCTTCCGACTTCTCCACATTTTCAATATTATGGAACTCTGCCGTTCTTTATCAAATTAAAATAAACTTTGTCCGAGATATCGGTGCCATCGCATTCCTAATAATCAAAAATTTACCCAAAAATTCTTTACAAGCTTTCTCAGAAATATTCAATTTCTTTTCCCCTTTTAGATTCAGTTCCCACATCATGTAATTCCTTTATCGTTGTTCCAATTCTCAAGAAAGACTCATCATCTTTTCGCTTTATTTCCTTAGTTCTCCCTCTTAAGAAATTATTTAAATCTATGCTTAACAAAGTTTAGCTTAATGGTAAGCCATTCACCAGCTCTCCATTCTAAAATGCAGTCTATTAATCTAACCTTCTACTTTCTTTTCATTAATAATCTGTCTTTACATTTCTGCTATTCCTCATCTTACAGATCATCTATCACGATTTCCCTCAGAGCTCATGCCTTAGTTACTCGCTCAGTATTGCAATACATCCTTTCAAAGCATCCCTGTTATTTTTTTTCAGTGATATCTTGATCTTCTCTTCTGCACATGATGTTTCAAATGCTAACTTAGATCTTAACTATTCGTTATCGTTGCCGGAAAAAACACATCTATCTTACATCTATCTATTTCATCTTCCGAATGATCGTCTGTGACCTTTTCACTTGTACAGTCTACTACTAATTAATCTATCAGTCAATAACTAACCTATTGTTTTAGTCAATGTTGTTTGTTGTTTTGGCGTAAATCTAAACAGCCGACAATCTTTTGGAGAACATATTAATTACTTGTACTCGTCCATTCTTAAAGTCGAAATATTATAAAATCTTTATCTTCCACTAGCTGGCCTGCAATTCTTCTTATCCTTTTTAAATCCATAATACATTCCTAGTTAGATTACGGTTATTTCTTGTGTGGCAATTCCTCTAGTTTCCAATTAACTAAATTTGATTGGATCAAGAATTTCTGTCCTCACGTGACTTGGTGTTCTGAAATCTTCTCCCCTATACATTTTCATGGTTACCGTACAATACAGAAAGAAATATTGTTTTTCGTTCATTTTGTAAAAAATTAAATGAAAGAAACAAGTTAAATTTTGCAACAAAATAAGAACAAACATTTATTGAAACAACGTTCTGTAACTGGAAGCAAGCAATTGAAAAATCCAAAAAACATGAAAGCAGTCTCATTCATAGAGAATCCACGATGAAGAAAGGTTTTGAGAGTTCTGGTGTCAATATAAGCAGTCAAATTTGTTCAGCTAAGATGAAAGAAATGAAAAAAGCTCGATCAGTCTATTAAAAATTATTTTCACATTGAGCTACTTAGCTATGTAAAGTCTCGAAATTCGAGGTCATGAAGATGATTTCTGTAATTTCTTAACTCTACTTATAGTCCGAAGTGTGTAGATTGCGAAGAATTAAAAATCTGGTTGAAACAGAACACATATAAGTGGTGTAGCGATAAAATTTAAAATGAAATTTGACTTATTATGAGTCAATTTATACAGAGGAAATTAATTGAGAAACTAAAAGAAGCAGATTATTTTGCTATACTAATGGATGAAAGTTTTGATGTAGTTAAACGAGAACAAATTAGTGTAGTCATGTGTGTTGTAAGTAAACATTTTGAAATTGAAGAGTACTTTTTAAGATTTTACAGTACTGAATCTAGAAAATCAAAAGTTTATTCAACTTAATTGTTGGTGTTCCAGCGCGATATGATATATCGGTTTCAAAATGTAGAGGTTAGTGTAGCAGCCAATATGACAGTCATTTATAGTGACGTTCAAGCTAGAATTTTCAAATTAGAGCCAACGGAAGTTTTCGCGCATTGTATGGCACATATGCTAAATCTTGTTATTAAAGACGCAGTTAATAATGTGAAAGAGTGAAGGAGAATATTTTAAGCTGTTTAAGAGAAGTAATAACAGTTATAAAGGATTCGCGCAAACGTTTGTTATTTTTTCAGAATATAAAAGGAAAAAAAAAAACTAAAGATTTAAGACTATTTTGTCCACATCTTTCGTCTGACCGCTTTATGTCAACTTCTTCAGTTTTAAATAATTATTCAGCCCTTCTCGGAAATTTATCAATGAATTGTCATAAACGGAAACAAATCAGATTGGGGCAAAAGCGCGTGGTTTTAACATTGCTTTACAATTATTTGAATTTTTATTTATTGTATCATTATCGTGTAAAATTTTTGATAAAACAGATAGTGTCAATCAGTGGCGTAGCGTGAATTTCAGAACTGAGGAAGCGCCAAAATCGAATATTTTTTTTTTACATAAAAATAAACATGTGTAAAATTCAGTTAAATCCGAATAGAAATGAAAATTAATTAAGAGGAACAAAATGTCTCATTTTTTTTGTAAATTAATTCGATTTTCCAGTTCTTGTTTACGAAAGTGTCTTAATTACATCATCACGAAAAGATGGTCGCTTCCCCTAATGTTTGATAATAATTCATTTTCAATACTAAAAATAGCTAATGAAGATAGTCACTCCGGATCTTGTGTATTTCTTAAATACGTTTTATTTGTTTCACTGCTGAGAACGATCTTTCTGCAGATGGAGTGATTGCCAGAATTGTGGTTATTAAATAAGAAAGCGTGTATACACTTCTCGAAAAACATCTGTTAGATCTGAAGCAGTCAAGTATAAAAGCGGGTGCATCGGAGTGTCTTTATATATGTTAGAATCTTTAAAGTACATTTTTTAAACTTGCAAGATCGAAAAAGTTTCCGTAATTCAGTTTTAAATTTAAGAAGTCTTCTTCCAGAAAATTTTATTGAGAATTTACAACATTTTTTATATTTAAGAGATTTAAAAAATTTAATTTTGCTACATCGTTAAACCCCTATTATTAGGCATATTTGTTTGCATAATATCGATAATTTTTTAAAATATCCTTTTCCATCATAGCTTCCTGTCTTCCCCAAAAACAATCAAATCAAAGCCATTTGTATTTCATACTTTTTTTTTCTTACTTAAATAGAAGGCAAGCCTAATAGAACAATTTTTTTTATCTTCTCACAACCGCATAACCATAGCATTGTTGTGTATAAATTTGTTTGAAAATGTCGGTTAAATACAATTTTACATACATAGAGAAGTTTGATAAATTATGGAAGAGAATATTTTACATACCTTTTGATTTTTTAATCGAATTTTCTAAACTAGACGTTGGTTTATCATTTTGAATAATATCAATTTTTTCTTCAAAACCGAATGAACTAAAACTAATCAGTGAACGTTTTTTAATAATACAAATGTATGTAGCCCCAATTTCGAAAGTGTTAGCATTTCAACAGACTGAAACATTGGTATTTGTTGGCAGGAATAAGATAAACGGGCCAGTATAACTTTTACTGCAGACTAAAAAGCGCGACCGACCACCATCGCTTCCATTTCCGCTGTTAGTAAACGACAGCATATAAAAAACCATCCAAAGAAAATGTACTACAAATACCTCACTACCCATGGTCGTAGACACATACACTGGCATGCATAAAAATCGCGAAGTTGATCAGTGGACGTGACTGTAAAGCAATTTGACTCGGCGCTTCCAAACTGTACATGCGCGCGCATTTTTTCTTCACTCTTGGTACACATTACTCTGGAATCGCACGGATCAAAATCTACGCAAATGATGTGATCTTGAAGCAACACAACCTGGCGCTTCC
This sequence comes from Icerya purchasi, assembly GCA_039619475.1. Classification (NCBI taxonomy): domain Eukaryota; kingdom Metazoa; phylum Arthropoda; class Insecta; order Hemiptera; family Monophlebidae; genus Icerya; species Icerya purchasi. The sequence goes on from CM077116.1 coordinate 70,057,003, forward strand.
AAATTGAGTATGCGTGCGCAACCTTTTTCTATCATCGGTACGCAGCAGATCGTCGTTCAGAGACAACTTTAGGCACTAGTAACGTGAAATAGTACGTGTAGCTATTTCTGTTACTCGCGTTTGCCGAAGCTTTTTCATTTTGCGCTCCTTTTTGCTAGTAATTTTTAATTTTGGCATTTAAATTCAGCAAGTTAATTCATCTTATTTCTGGGGCTGGTATTCTTTTCGCAAATACTAAAAAACAATTTCGTACTTATTTGTTGGGGAAGCGGCGCTTCCATCGCTTCCATTGACGCTACGCCCCTGGTGTCAATACTACATTGCAGAAAGAATCATTAAATTTTAGACATGCTCATCAACTAATTGAAACAATGTATTTAATTTTATCATTTTTTTCTTAACACACATGTTGTTGACGTCGCGTTAATCTCAGAAACACATTTTACAACAAAAAGTTTTATCAGAATTCACGGCTACACTACATATTGGACTAACCACCCAAGTGGCAGAGGACGAGGAGGAACAGCAGTGATAATTAAACAGAATATCAAACACTATTTACAGGAAGAAATACAATTGAATTTCCTACAAGCCACAGTAGTAGCAATAAACTATAATGGCGCAGACCTCAATCTAGCTGCAGCATACCGTCCGCCCAATAGTAATTTTGAAAAAAGTCAATTTATTGATATCTTCAATCAACTCGGTCCTCGTTTGTACTTGCAGGTGACTTTAATGTAAAACACACCATATGGGGGTCACGTTTGACGACACCAAAAAAAGGTGCTGAACTTCTCAACGCTATCAACATATGTTCGTGTAAGTTCTTTTCATCGCGGAAACCTACTTACTGGCCAACAGATTGCGCGAAGAATCCTGATCTCCTTGACTTTTTCATTACTAAAGGAATCGCTGCCAATTATGTGCAAGTAGAAGGAATTACGGACTTATCGTCAGATCATACTCCGGTACTTATGACACTAAGTTCTGTAGTGATTAAAAAAAGAATTCCGAAAAATCTCACCAATAAATATACTAATTGGAATCAATTTAGAGAAAGCCTTGACTCTTCAATTGAACTTAAAATCAGGCTTAAAACTATTAGTGATTTAGAACAGCAAGCCCAGCACTTTATCAACTTGTTGCGAAAAGCTGCAAGCCAGGCTACTCCAGCTCTTAAAGAAAACGTTCCAAATGAAGTACTGTATCCTATCGAAGTTAGGAAACTAATAAAAGAGAGAAGACGTGCACGGAAAATATGGCAACGCTCCCGTCATCCATCGGATAAAACAAAATTTAATCGAATTAGCAATAAAGTTAATAGGCTAATCAAGGATTTCAAACAGAAAAGCGTCACAAACTACTTAGAAAATTTAAGCCCTGCAGCGGACACAAATTATTCATTGTGGCGTGCAACGCGACGCTTCAAACGTCCACTACTTCATATTCCTCCTCTCAAGGATGAACAAGGGCAGTGGATTCGCGACGACAACAGTAAAGCTGAACTATTCGCTTCGCATTTAGCTTCAGTCTTTACAACACATAATATAAACTCCCAGATCGATACAACGAAAAATTACCAACCTTTCCAGCAAATAAAACCAGTAACTCCTCTTGAAGTTGCACAAGAGTTAGATAATAATATGAATCCCAAAAAGGCTCCTGGAATCGATGAAATTTCACCTGGAGCGCTTAGAGAATTACCACGTAAAGGAATTATCATGCTGACATATCTCTTTAATGCCTGTTTCAGAATGAGATACGTACCAAAATGTTTCAAAATCGCTCAAATCATCATGTTACCGAAACCTGGGAAACCAACAGAAGTAGTAACTTCGTATCGACCAATCTCTTTGTTACCTTCCATATCAAAATTATTTGAAAAACTACTCCTTAAGCGACTCAAGCCCTTATTAAAGATACCAGATCATCAGTTTGGCTTCCGCAATCAGCACTCTACGATTGACCAAGTGCATCGTATAACTAAGCTAATTGAAACAGCCTTTGAAGAAAAAAAATACTGTCCGGCGGTTTTTCTAGACATATCGCAAGCTTTTGATCGAGTCTGGCACGAAGGGCTGATCTATAAAATGAGCAACCTGCTATCGGAAAATATGTGCCAACTTCTTGAATCATATATCTCTGATAGATCCTTCAGAGTTTCTTATGAAGAAGCAAAGTCCAAATTTCATCCAATACAGGCTGGTGTTCCACAGGGTAGTGTCTTAGGACCTTCTCTGTATTTATTGTATACAGCTGACATTCCAACAACAGCCAAGACGACTACTGCTACCTTTGCAGATGACACAGCCATCTTGTCAGTTGGCAATTCCCCAGAATTGGCTACGACTAACTTGCAACATGCAGTAGAAAAAATTAGCAAATGGACATGTGATTGGAAGATCAAGATTAATCAAGAAAAATCAGTGCATGTTATGTTTACGCTTCGTAAATCTAAGACCTGTCCTATATATCTTGATCGTCTTCCTATTCCGAGATCGGACTCTGCTAAATACCTGGGTATGCATTTAGATTCCAGGCTGAATTGGAAGACGCATGTCAAAATGAAAAAGGAACAAACCATGCATAAATTAAGACAGATTTGTTGGCTGATTGGGCGTTATTCTAAACTCAATCTGTCTAATAAGCGTTTGATTTATTGTCAAATCATCAGACCGATATGGATGTATGGTATTCAACTCTGGGGCTGTACAAAGACATCCAATCGGTTGATTATTCAGCGCGCTCAAAATAAGTGTCTCCGAAACATCACTGGAGCTTTTTGGTATCAACGAAACGAAGAAATACATTCCGATTTAAATATTCCATGGATCGATGAAGTCATACGTTATATTGCAGAAGCGCACGAATACCGACTTCACAGTCACCCAAATCTAGAGGCTTTAAAACTGCTACTTTCCGATGATGACTTAAGGCGCCTTAAGCGCACAAAGCCTTATGAACTAGTCACCTAATTTATTCTGTAATATATTCGTATGTATGTATTTTGTGGATATGGGCAAATACTTGGTGTGCGTGCGTGTGAGTATTTATATGCGCGTATGATTATGTATATATCTGTATATTAGGAGTTATGTAATTGTACATAGTTTCTACTCTGCTCATGTTACAAATTAGTTAGATTAAGTTGTAACACTGTTTTAAAAGTAGTGCTAATTTATTTACTATAATAAGATTGTACTGAAATATACGTGTAAAAAAAAAAAAAAAAAAATGTATGAGAAATGGATTTAATAAATTTTGGACAACAGTCGTACAAAATTATATGTAGAAAGTCCCATAATGACACGGAAACAAAGATTACCCCAAAAATTAGATAATAGTAACAATACAGAAATATTACCATTTCAAAACTGTAAGAATTTATATCGTCAAATTTATAATGAAGTATTTGACCAATTACTTAATTCTGTAAAAAAAAGCGTTATGAATATAAAACTTAAAATTTTGTTAGGAAAATTGAAGAATTTATTCGTTCAGGTGAAAACATGCGAGATAATTTTAAAGAATTGTATAAAAATGATTTTAATTTTGAAAAACTTCTTACGCAACAAGAAATATTTTAGAATTGAAAATAAAACTGGTCCGGAAGTTAACGATTTAAAAAGTGTAATTAATTTATTTTTAAAAAAATTAACATTATTTTCAGGTTCTACCTGACTTGGTAAAACTAATTAAATTAATACTGAAGAAAGTTAATTTTATTAAACTACTCCGAGAGAACGGTATCTTCTATAGCTCAAACTTAAATTTGAATTTGATATTATAATACTTTTTGAACAAAATTCGATACTGCCTATATTCTTTGTCATCGGTAGATGCAGCAAAGAATTCTATCTTTGTTATCTAAAAATATTACTTATTTGATTGAACGACGGGTTATATAAATATTTTAGAATTTTCAATATAAGTGCTATCAATGAACATAACTATATCAATTTTAAAAAAATCGTTGTTTACTAAGAAATCTTCAAATTTTAGAGGAGGAGCAGATTTGAACTTGGAAGACACAGAAACGCGTATTGAGACAATTCGTGGCGCGGTATTGTGTAGCAATTGTCAGCTTACTTACTTACCGGAGTTTGATGAAAGAGGCAGTCAAATATCAGCTCAATACATTGATGCGGCATTAAAGGGTGCTATAGAGAATGAATTACCGATGGAATATATAAACTATTTGGAACATTTCAAAAAACTAAAAACATAATGTTTTAACTTTTTAAACAGTATTGTACCTTATGAAAGTGTATAATTAAAGCTATTTCCATTTTGTTTGTATGAAATTAATTTAAAACTGAATACGGTCAAAAAAAAAAAAAAAAAAGAAGAAAAAAATTACTTAAAAGAAAAAAGGTTCAAATTATACACGAAGGTATATATGTATATTCGAAAGAATGGGAAAAGCATAGCAGGGACGACATTAAAGAAAAGTGATATTAAACTCGAAAGGAAACAACTGTGACCAAAACGAAATAATATATAGTAGTGATCACTAGGGTTCGGATTTTGCATATAATGCATATTTTTTTCGCTTGTAGCTAACGCTTTGATATTTCGTATCTGCGCGTTTCAAGGATTGTATATTCCTAAATGCACTAATGATTTTAGACGTTTCGTGCATATTTTGCACATTTTGAGGATTTTTACACATTTTTCATAATTACATATAAAGAAAACACATTCATAAACGTACGCATACACATACAATTATATATTCGAAACGATAAAAAAGTCGGAGCAAATGTATGCAATTTTTAGCTTTACTACAAAAACAAGGTGTTGTGTAATTTTTTTTATTTTTTGTCAAGTCCATTGTTCAATAATAGCCTCTTGCCGATTATTTAAGGAACTAGGAAAAAAAAAAAAATGTCCTTGTTAGTCGTGTGACTATCACATCTCTTTACCGACAAAATATCTTTCTGCAAATAAAAGTCGTTCTGTTTCATTTATAAAAGGAAATAAATTTGAACAGAGCAATTACATTCCGACCTTTTAGGACTTTATATTTATATTGCCAATTGCCTATGCTGAACAATAGTGCAAGCAAACAAAAACAAATATTCTTGACCAACCTTTTTCACGCTAGTATATGACTGATTCCTTTTATCTCTTTATCCAGCCTAATCTACTATTCCTGGTTTTTCAATTTTCTCTCCATGCAACGTTCAACTCTCTCTGCAATCTGTCGCCTACGTTCTGGGCACAATTTGCTTCCTGCTTCCTTATTTCTCTTCTTTTTAGCCCCCTCTCCTCTATGTCACCTACACCCTTCTACTCACAACTTTATAAGTGACGCTAATCACATTTTGTTTGAATGTACCTGTATCGAACTCCAACTCCGTATTGTGCATCTTTTGTTCTCTCCTTGTCATCGCCCTCGGTCATTCCAACACTTGAGTCTTTTCTATCCTCCATATCTAATCTCATAAATATCTGATTTGCTTCTCATCCTTTTCTCTTTTCTTGGGCCAATGCCTTTTTTGTCGAACAGAACACATTTTTAGGATTCCGTACGTATAATGCACAAAATCCTAAAATATTTAAAAAAAAAAAAAAGAAAAAGATTGACCGTTAGTTAACAGTGCTACATTATCTTCGACCTTATGGTAGGTAACTGTCCTTTGAACCATGCACCTGATATATACATATATACATTTTGCCAGGGGTCATCAAGAAAAGTGTCCTGTCACAAAATTTATCCCAAAATTATATTGTATCGTTGTTGTAAATAAAGATTTCTTAATTCTATGTAATGAAAGTTAAATGTGTAATAAAGATTTTTTTTTGTTGAACGGCGTAGCCAATGAAGTTTACTCTTCTATAAGAATTATAGAAGAACTGGACCCGGGGGTGAAGGGGGATTGCCGCCTTCTGAGTCCCAAAGGGACAAGTTTATATATATAAATATATATGTATACATATACGTGTATATACACACATATATGTCGTCGCGTTTGGCCTAGTGGCTAGAGCGCTTGACTTCCGATCCGGCGGTCTCGGGATCGATACCGGGCGACGACAAAAATTATGCGGCGCTAGTTTAGTACATAGCAGTTTAGACACACTTAGGGAACTGCATTTGTATATCGATAAATCAAGCGACTATAGTCAGTTCGAATTGCAGTCGTGTGTATTAGCGTCGCATAGAAATATTCAGCCGGCGAACAATCGCATCAACGTGAGTAAAGGCCAGTCAAGCTTGGCTTCACCTCGCCACTGATAAGCTTTTACATTTTGATCGGCAGCACGGAAGCTAGGCGTTGCGCTCCTGCTTACGTGATTCCAACTGCGCGTCTACCTATCCTCTAATTCTCCTCTGAATTAGAAGATAACTCATACTCGGAATTTCGAGTGAGCTAGATGATGATGATATAATATATATATATATATATATGTATATACACAGATACACATAACAAACACAACTTGTGGCACAAATTTGATCTAGACGTGCTCTCTTCGATATCTAGTACATCATTTGCAGTATCGATTTAATCAGATGGAGTGTCAGATAAAACCGAAATCTCATGTACTCCATCCGAAGTGGCTGCATTTAAATATTTATCAAATGTGTCTTGCGATGTAGAAAGGCCATTTCCGAAATTCATAATTTCAGCGTTGATAAATGTAATAATTTTTAGTTTTTTTTTTTTTTTCTTCCGCACCGTGTACAGCAGTTAGGCTAGGAGCGCGGCCTGCTAGTTTATTATATTTTATAAAATAGGTTTAGCGATTTGAAAAGATCAAGAAGGGATGAGACGGGTAGCGAATCCTAGGATAGGAATGACCAAGGGGGATATTGCGGAGGGAAGCTGGAGCATAGATTAAGGATCTTTGGACATTCGATTAGAAGGTGAGGGATGGTGATAGGAACTTCACATCTGTCACAAATTGGTGGAGCAAGCTTCTGAAATATATATGCATGTGTGAGGATGGAATGGCCGATAGGAAGACAGCATAGCAGCGCTTAATCCTTTCGACCTTCTGGTGGATATTTCCAATCGTGAACTGATGGTTTGACTGCATGTGGGTATGATTGATCCGCCCATTTTTTCTGCCATTATTTCCAAAAAAAGTTTTTACTCACGATATCACGGAGTGGAATCTTAATTCGTGGAACCGGAAGCATTTTTGATGCCTCTTTGCCTGCATGATCGGCCATGAGGTTCCCTGGTATCTTTGCGTGACCAGAAACCCACAGGAAGGTTAGCCTCGGCGTAAATTATGAATGATTATATTTATGAAGTCAGCTATCGGATGGCTTGATTTTTGTAGTATGCATACATATACATTACCCGGTTAAAATTAGGTTAGATGTTAGTTTTGGGTACCCAGACATAAAATTGGAGTTATATTTTTATTTCTTCATGTAAATTTTAAAAAAATGGGTTATCAAAAGGTACAGTGTAGTTTGGAGATTCGGATATGGTTAATTTTCAATAGTGAAATAATATATTTGAGTTATGTTTTGAAAACAGATTATCGGAAAAGTACGGTGCAAGACAGGAGGTGAGACCCTTTTTAGCGGCCGAAGTTTGGATTATCAGTCAAGTACATTAATAGGAACTTCGGATTTAAGTAAACTTTGAGCTCTCGGACCGCGCAACTTGGATTAGATTTTAAAAATTTGGTCAGATTATCGGAAATGTATGGCAAGAGAGGAGGGAATTGAGTGGAATTCTAGGACCCTGGAAGAAAATTGGAGTTAATTTCGGAACTCTGATACTGGAAATGCAGTTACCTTTTGCCCCCTGCATTGAGTATTCCGGTTAATTTTCAGCGTGTGCACATGGTTTTGGGATCAGATTCAGACCCGCCAAAATCGTCTTTAACTAATTACTGACGTATCGAAAGATTTTAAAAATTAGCAGTAACTTGATGGAAAAAAATTTCGGTTTGAGTATGATTTCAATGTTCGAAATACTTATGTATGTAAATCTGCATTCTCTAATTTGAATTGCATTAAAAATAAATACTGGCCCTGCCCCTTTAATACATATATTGCTTCTTCTTCAGATACTGACGGTAACAGAACTTTATGCAAACATTCCAGTTTTGATTGCAATAACGATGAAATTCCAGTCGTCACATTAAAATGTTCGGTCTTTATTTGGCAAGTAGGTGAATATATTTTTTAACTTTATAATTTATTTTTTAATCTGTAAATGTTTCGATATTTGTATGCTTATACAGCGCCTGATTTAAAGAAAGTAAACGATTGAGTTTATGTGGCTTACAGTTGTATTATTAAAGAGAAGAATAATGACCGAAAATATGAATACGGGATGCAAGAATGAGTAAGAATTTTGATATGTAAATAAAAAGTTATGAAATATCTAATTTTGACGGCAAACACAAATTTTGAATGCTGTTCTACTTAAACAAGTTACTTAAAATATAATGCAGTCCGCCGTAAAGAAACATTTAAATTAACTAGTAACAACTGGCAATGTTTGAATTACAGCATCAATGATTATGTATACTTGTTAACTTTTATATCTGATGATTATTTCCATAATAATGTTGATTATAAAGTATATTTCTGTCTCATAAAAACGTTGCAGTCTTTTCTTTGTTATTAGTTCCATCCAATAATTGAATGAAATCAGAACAGATTTATTTCATAAAAAATAAGAAAATAATAATTAAAATTAGCAAATTGGAAAATGTATAATAATTAAATACGTATAAAGTTTTACGTCAGAAAAAAGAACTGTAAAAATCTGCAACACTAAGAAATAAAAATATCAGAAGCGAGCTAAAACACCCAAACGCAAACAATGGTCCACAAAAACGACAAAAAAAAACTGAACAATATCCCAGGAAATCGCAATACTTAAAACAATAAACAAACACAAACCGCCAACAAAAAATAAAAATAAAAAATTTAGTAGCCACTGGAAAGTCCCCTTTATTTTCTAAACGCAGTTGTCCGTAAATTATTCACATCATAGTTAATCACTGTGAAAGTTTTAAACATTTTATTCTAAATCTTTTAAACTCCCTTCCTTTGGTTCAATTTTCTATGTGGAATCTATTGCTATTTTACGCGCTGTTCTCTTTGTTTCCTCATCATTGGTTTTTTATAAAGTGCTCATAATCTGCGATTCTGAAGGTGCTTTACAGGTTTACAAATCTAACCTTCCTTCTACCTCTTCCGATTATGGAATAATTCCCATACACTCTCTTATCCATGATCTTTTCCATCTTCAATCGATCTAGATCGATCTTTTGTGGATTCCTGGTCATTTGGGAATTGAGGGAAATGAGGTGGTGGATTCATTAGTCAGTTCTTCCATTTCCAATAGCAGAATTTTTGGCAACTTTTCAGATCATGGTGCTATTCTTCTTTCCTCATCCCTCATTCCCAACTATGGCTCAACTCCTATTCTTCTTCATTTTCTAATCTTGTTTCCTTTTACCCCTCTATTCAGCAATTTCTCTCACTCCGCTCATGGTTCCTAACTTCTCCTCTCTTAAACGCGTCATGCCGTGATTCTATTGCTTTTGTCATGTATGGAAAATAAAAAAAAAAATTAAAAAACACTACCACAATTTCACGATTGTAAAAAAAAATGAAGAAAAAATTAATTCATGATGTAATTATGAGGAGTGAGTTCGTCATGTATGTTTACAACAATATGTTATTATAGGTTAGCTATTTGTGAATTGAGAAAAAAATTTAAATGATAAAAAATAATATGTTTGATGTGAAAATGAGTTAATGCCTTGTACAGAGATGATTGATTTTTGGAAATGATAAAATATACTTAATTTGATTCTAAAATAATTATGCGTGATTTGAAATTTGGAAATAAATCACCTTGGAAGAATGGAGCAAAGAGATTTTTTTACAATTTCAGGAAAAACTATGTTATGATAAGTGAGAATGAAAGAGATGTATTCGTGGTAATGAAGCGAGTAGTGTCTGCGGGCTTGTGCATGACATATGTATTACGAAAGATTTGAACAAATGTTTGCGTAACAAATGAATAAAAATATACTTGGGTTAATTTAATAACACAGAGAAAAAATATTATAGTGTCGGTGAGGTTAGTAATGTATGTTCAGAGGTCTTGACAGTGGGGCGCGAGTGGTAAAAGTGGCGAGAATGAATGAAAAAAGAAAATAATAATCTTTTAGTCAACCTTTTTATGTTTGATGTGATAATTGTTCACAGATAGATGCATGTATCTTCGACGTTTTTTATAATCAATCTGTTGCTCTCGCACACATACATGCATACAGTCTCTCACTCGCACGTTGCAACTCTGATCTGCTCATGCTAGCACGTTTTTTCTATAAACATGCTGTGTCTCGTCAGCTAGTAGGTTTTCTACCTGTTGCTCTATTGATCAACACACCTCATAGACAAAATATATGTGAAATAAAAAAAATATATTACATAACATGTGAACTTAATACATATTTTTATAAAAATGTGATTATGAAAGATATTAAGCAATTAGAGAGAACTCTCCGGATCTTAGGTTGTGACTTACAAATTATTGAAAACTCACACAGATGCGGAAAATACTTGATGTACGTGATGTACATGAAAAAGATGAACAGTTAGATTCGTTTGTTATAGAAAGAATAAAAAATATAATTTTTTAATCTAGAAAGAAAATGAACAAATTATGTGGGATTATATTCGAAAATTAGATAATAATTATATGTACACTTTACACAACTGGTTCAGATTTTTGTAATATTCATCATTACCAGTACTTTAAGTTAAGGGGGGGGGGAGATAGAGAAATAATGAAGGATTTTTCAAGTAATGACTCACTGAAGAACATTGTAAATGCGGCATTTTTGATGCATGCCATGCTCTGCTTGGCTTATACAGCGTATGCAAACACTTTCCACTGGACATATCAATCATTGCTAGTTCAGTTACTCGAAAACCATAATCACAATCTATATGGATGCTGATATCTATAAAATATTCCGCTATATCTGCTTGTTCTGTTAATAATACAGGACCATTGATACTATGTACAGAAGATGTTGATCCTTCTGCTGTATAACCATCATCTGATTGCTGTGATGGAGGTGATGAAGTTGTATGCGAGACACTATCACTCGAAAATGAATTCTGAATAAATTCGTCGACTTTAATATAGTAGTCATTTATTGAGAGATCTGGCGACACTCGCTAATCCGAACCCCAATTCCTGTCCTGGAGGCGAAAATTCACCCCAGACCGGTAATCCGAACACTAAATTCACCCCAATTCATGTCCAGGTGGTCAAAATTCACCAAAGTTTCCCCCGATTCCTCCAAGTTTCCCCTGGACGGTTCCCGTACATATCCGCTGATCCGAACGTCCAAACAGTGTCCAGAGGTCGATAAACTGACCAAAGTGTTATTCTGGGGCGCAAGTAACCCCAATTAGTGTCTAGGTGCTGAAAGTTCCCCCAAGTTCCCCAAATTTCTCCGAAATTCCCCCGTACACGTCCCGCTCGTTTCCAATAAACCGAACCGATTATTAATTAACATAAGTATATTAATTAATGTCCGAAAGTAACCCAAGTCTCCGCTGACCCAGCCCGTCCTGCTATGGTACCGCAATTTTTTTTCAAAATTCCGAGGCCTAAGTAAGAAAATTCCAAAATTTAACCCCAATATATTATTTAAAGCTAAAATCTAACCTATAACTCCAGTTCACACCTCTCACACGTATATTTCATTCTCGCGCACGCTCTGGTCGCCGTCGCGAAAGCGCACGCGCCGATCTCACGCATATTCCGATGTCCACCGCGATATCACACCCACACACACACACACACACGAACGCTCCGTCTCCAAAATTCCCTCGTACGCGTCCTGCTCGTTTCTGATAAACAGAACCGCTTATTAATTAACATAAGTATATCAATTAATGTCCCAAAGTAACCCAAGTCCCCGCTCGCCCAGCCCGCCCACTGCTACGTTATCACAATTTTTTCAAAATTCAGGACCTAAGTAAGAAAATTCCAAAATTTAACCCCAATATATTATTTAAAGCGTAAATCTAACCTATAACTCCAGTTCACACCTCTCTCATGTATATTTCGATCCCGCACACGCTCCAGTCGCCGTCGCGAAAGCGCACGCGCCGACCCCCCGCATATTCCGATATCCGCCGCGATATCACACACACACACACACACACGAACGCTCCCTTTCCGATACTGCGATTATTTCTTTAATATTTCAAAGTCTAAGTATACATAATATAAAATTAGCCGAAGCATAATTTTTTATTTTCCTGATTCCCCGATCTTACCGCCATATGCTAAAGCGCACGTCCCGATCTCGCGCATATATCTAACACAGCGTTATTTTCCGCAAAAGCGCACGCGCCGATCCACCGCATATATCCAATATAACGTTAGCTGCGTGGAAGCGCACGCACCGTCCCCCCGCACGTGTTGTCTGTTTATGCTATCGCGATTACTTTTTTTTAATTATTATTTTTTTTACATAATAACCCAATCACTGCTCTGTTGTCTAAACCTAACCGATTATCCAAAACATTTATAAATTAACAAATCAATTATTTCTATAGTCTAAAATATCCTTAGTCTCCTTTACCCCTTCCACCCTCTTTTCCGATCGATTCCGTTGTTTTAATATCGAATATATCACATTCTATTTACTTTTACTACGACCATTAAACCCTCGATCGACGCTCCCGACGCCTCCGTCATTTCATATTGAGAGGTAATTATTTTTTTATGTGACCGCTATGAATGCACACCGTCCATTCCCGTACACCCATCTGATGTCGTTAGTTCCCATACCGTTCATAATAACTTTTATTCAACTCCAAGTATTATGGAATTATTCCAATTATATATTTTCTTCACTTCCGATCATTTCTTCTGACCGTTCATAATATTTTTATTTTCCTCTGGTTCTAAAAATAAATCCTACAATGTCTTCACCGCTATGAATGCACACCCATCTGCTGTCGTTAGTTCCCATACCGATCATAATAACTTTTATTCAACTCCAAGTATTATGGAATTATTCTAACTATATTTTTTTTTCGCTTCCGATCGTTTCTCCCGAACGTTCATATTTTTTTTTCCAGACATATGTATTCAAAAATGAAATCGAGTATAATTTTATTTAAAACGGTTTCATAATTTCCCTCTCCACCCCCTATTCATCCTACACAAATTACAATTCTTTCATAATATATGTTCTAGACCCAGTCAATCAATCAACTCTCGCAGAAGTGTAGAAGTTGCCTCCAACAACCATTTTACTATCAATTATTGTATATTATTGTTAGATTATTTTTCCAAAAAGTCTTTTAAAATTTTTTTCCGTTCGTACATTTTTTTTGATGTTATTTGCATGACATCCATTTCCATGCCATATACGGTTCCCTAACAATTATAATATGTTTTATTTATTTTTCAACTCCTCCCAGACTTACATACACGCCATATTGTCACACTCACAGATAGGTTCCTTATTAATCGTGAACATTTTTTTTTTTTTTTTTTTTTTGTATTATCCGCGGGAGCATATCACATCAGACACACACATATACCACACACAGTCATTATATTTAATTTTTAATTATCGATCTTTAATTATTTTTACTGGTATTATTTTTCCAACACATACACCCCGCCATACATACTTTACATCTTTTAACATTTTGATAGAGAAAATCTCAGAGCACTAAATAATTTTTATCAACATCGTAACTAAGTTTAATATTATACACATCTCAATATAATTATTAAACGAAGGAACTATTATTTTCATTGACGATATTGTTGCTACAAACATTAATCGTCCTTTTCCAGGTATAGTCAACCTCTTCGTGTATTCGTCTCGTCTTTCTATCAACCTTTGACCGCTCAATACTCCCCCGCTATTTACCGTTATTCGCTAGAAGAATATTTTTTTAGACTCGTTCAAATACACACACATGCACATAAAAAAATAGACATCAACGTCATCGAACACTGATCTCGACATTTCCAAGAAATTCAATCGCTGCTCCACAGTCTAAGATGTCTCCGCCCGCCTCACCAGTCGTTTGTATCATTATTGAAGCGCCTGTCATGTACCGTTATTTACGACCTTTTACAACATACAAATTCACGACATGTATACACCTTTTCTAGAAAGCATGGTGAAAATGGACAATCTCTCCCGATGAAAACCAGCTTGAATGATGTACCGTTATTTCATTCATTTTGCAGAAGGTTAATTTAAGGCGTCCATGCATCTTTTCTACTAATAAATAAGCAAATGTAACCTTTAAACCTTTCTACCTTTTTGCAATCAATTTACTGATTGTACATACTTTTTATATTTTTTCCACATACTCCTTGATCGTCACAACCACCACAAAAGCGCACCATCCATTCGCACACACTCATCTGCTACCGTTAGATCTCATATCATTCATGATAACTTTTTTCAATTCTATTAGTTTAAGAATATTTCATTTTTTTTTGTTGTTTTTTTTTTCTAACTCTAACATTTTTTTTTTTTTCGAAATCTTTCGTATTATATTTTTTCTCCAATATGTATGCTCACTATCGTAGCGTAAATGTGCGTCGCTTATAACCTTACATGCATGTTGCCATACCGTTGTATTAGATCGTGCGACAATGTTATTGAGTCTGCTGAAACAGGATCTTCCTCTTCATATCTTTTGTAGAAAACGGTTTACATGTACACACCTACACTCAAACACACATATCTTCATCTCCCCTTGACAGCGTCTTTCAAACACCTCTATAAGCAAAGGAATGTGGTTTTTCTGGTACAACCCTCCCTTTTCAAAGGCATGCATCGAGGTAGATTGTTGAACGGATCTGATCGTGCAGGCAGTATTAGTTTTATGTTAAACGTGTTCATTTTGTAGAATCTGTGTTCTTCACGCGTTATTAAAAATTTACTGTAACGGTAAAAGTAATCATTTTCTATTTTTTAGTAAAAAGTTAAAAATATTAATCAATCATGAATAACAATACCGAATCGATTGATATTAAAGCCGACGAATTTATTCAGAATTCCTTTTCGAGTGATAGCGACTCGCATACGTCTTCTTCACCTCCAACACCTCAATATGATGATGGTTATACATCAGAGGAATCAACATCTTTTGTACGTAAAATCGTTGGTCCAGTATTATTATCAGAACAAGTGGATATAGCGGAATATTTTGTAGATATCAGCGTCCATATAGATTGTGATTATGGTTTTCAAGTAACTGAACTAGCAATGATTGATATGTCTGGAGGGAAGTGTTTGCATACGCTGTATAAGCCAAGCAGAGCATGGCATGCATCAAAAATGCCACATTTACAATGTTCTTTAGTGAGTTATTACTTGAAGAACCCTTCATTATTTCCCTGTCGTGAAGAAATATTCATCGCGCGCGATATATTCACGATATTGTCCCAAAAACCGAGGGCTCGCGTATATGTTTTAACAGTATATGCTAAACTTACACTAATGGAACTTAACGAAAAGTCTGAATTGTTGCGTGATTTAGACTACGAAATCGTTAATATGGATCAAGTCTTTCGATTATCTAGTATTGAGAATCTACATGAAGAGTATTTTGGTATAAGCAATTTGATAACTTGTAAACACCATAATGAGAATGATAGTTTTCATTGTGCGGTGAAAAACGTTATGGTGATGAAGGCATGGTACGATCATGTCATCCGTCCGCTGAAGCTTATGAATAATCTCAATATAAATGATTTAAGTCAGTTGTTCATTACAACCACCAAAGAAATGATAATTACGTTATTTCCAAGTTGTGTTGGAGACATTTATACATTTTTACCAGATAGACTAAAACAGGATGATACAATAAAATCACTTCTACCATGTTTTGAACATGAGAATGATGAAGAATATTATTTCGATGACGATATATTTCTGCATAGTACTCGAAATTGTATGAAAGTAAAAGATTGTATCGACTGCCAACGTACAATTCGCGCAGATTAAAAATTCATTAATTCGATCGTTTTTAACAATTTTGTATATTTTTTCTGTATATTTTTGTGTGTATTTGTACATATATTTTTTTTTTTCAGACCGTTCGTTTTTATGTTTTCTTTAAAATTTTTTAAATATATTTTTATACACATGTAAATACTGTTTTGTATATATTTTGTATATATTTTTTCCCTCAATATCTATTCATTCTCATATTGTATATATTTTTGCTAATTATTTTTTCATCTTTTTCCGATCCTTTCCGATTTCTGTTTATTTAATTTATTTAGCGATCTATCCTTCTCTCCCCCTCTTAACTTAAAGTACTGGTAATGACGAAATTTTCAAAAATCTGAACCAGTCGAGTATAATGTATATATAATTATTTAATTTTCGAATATATTTCCACATAATTTGTTCATATCTGTTTAGATTAAAAAATTAGATTTTTGTCTGTAATACACCATTTTTTTATTTTTTTTGTGTGTAATAAGCGAATTTAACTGTTATACTTTTTCACGTACATCACGTATTTCCGCAGCTGTGAGAGTTTTCATCTGTTTGTAAGATACATCCTCTGACTCTAAATGTTCTCTAAATATTTTTTTTTTTGAGCCTAAATATTATAGAAATAGCCGAAGTATATTTTTTTCGTTTCAGACCATTTCTTCCGACCGTTCATAATTTTGTATTTTTTCTCCAATATGTATGCTCACTATCGTAGCATAAATGTGCGTCGCTCATAACCTTACATGCATGTTGCCATACCGTTGTATTAGATCGTGCGACAATGTTATAGAGTCTGCTGAAACAGGTTCTTCCCTTTCATATCTTTTGTAGAAACAGACTCACATGTACACACCTACACACACATACACCCAAATATAACCCAAAGAACACCTGCAAACTTCGTTCAGACACACCTGCATTCAACTTTCACCAAAGGAATGTGGTTTTTTCTGGTGCAACCCTCCCTTTTCAAAGGCATGCTTCGAGCTCGAATTCGAACGGATCTGATCGTGCAGGCAGTATTAGTGTTATGTTAAACGTGTGGAATTTGTTGAAGCTGTGTTCTTCACGCGTTATTAAAATATTCTCAAGAACGATAAAGTCTGTAATTTCCTACGTCTTTTCTCTTTTTCGTTCGCTCTTTATTTTCTGTCTTTTTTCTCTCTTATTGCACGTTATTCTTTTCGCTCTTATTTTCTCTCATTTTTTTAGTATAAATATTACAATAATAATCGAATATGAATAACAATACCGAATCGAATGTCGATAATGTCGCGGATTTCATTCAAAATTTTTTCGTAAATGATAATGATAATGCAATGTTTCCGGACGATTTTCCAAATATACATATGCAGCCACCACCACCACCAGCAGAAGAAACATCATTACAAGGGCCTTCGCTACATTCATTCTCTGATTTCATTCCATTGGCTACATCAACACCTTTAGCATCACCGGTAATGTCACAAGATTTGCAAACTCCGTCGTTAACGCAAGTACCTTTGGTACATGATGAAAAAGAATATAGCACAACAATGTTGGAATTACCCAAAGAAATATTTAACCGAAAAGCAGTCGTCTATGTTAAAGACCCTAACGATCCAGAAAATAAAAATAGTTTCATGTATGCGGTTTTAGCAAAATTTACATCAAAACCGTCATCGATGTGGCAGTACAATATTCTACAGAAAGTATACGATTTCAGCTTTATTCACTTACCGATCCAATCGCTGGCTGATATTGAAACGTTTGAAAGAATAAACGCTGTATCAATCAACTTATACAAGCTGATAGAAACCGACTATACAGATCAAAGTACATTCAACTACAAAATAAAAGTCGTGTACGCCTTCCGAAAAAATCACAGTTTGTTAAATCATAAACATCACACAAACATATTATATTGGGGATCTAATGGAAATTATCAATTCGCATGGATAAAAAAATTCAGTCGATTGTTGCGGATCCAGTCGCCGAAAGCGAAATTTGTATGCTGGTCATGTCTCGATCCCATGAATACCGATTACGAACATAATAATACTCACAGATGTGACGCAGTCAGTTGGCGTAATATGCACTATATGTAATTAAATAAAGACGTATTTTTCGTATTCATAGATGTATGTTTATTTTTCAAAAAATCTTTTTACATTGTTTCATACAAATTAATGTAATCTATATAATATAATAAATATTTTCATATGTATACATTTTTGTTTTTATTTTCCATAAACTTAAAATTCCAATTTTACTATTGTTGTTAATATATACCAAACTCCAGTTTGTATTAAATCCTCTCGTTCTTTATGTTGAACAGACGAATCAATATTATTTAACTGTTCAGTTAAGTATGCAGAGTCTTTTTATCTTGCTTAACTTTAAAGATATATGATAGATTCTTTTTTCATTTGAAAGTGTAAACGTTTTCTTCTTTTAAAATTTTCTTATGCTTTATCACTATTACAACATTTTTCATCATTTTCTAACTAATTGTAAACATTTTTCCACTATTTTGTAACATGTTCTTATGTTTTAGGACTTTTTGCCCTATTTTTTTCACCAATTTATACTATTTCGAAGCATTTCATATGACTGAACGCTACTTAAGAAGTTTTTCGATAATTATCACCATTCCTCGCAATATTCATATGTTTTAACGCTTTTTACACTATTTTTCACAAATTCATGATATTTCGCTTCATTTCTAATGTTCGAACGACTCATATGCAGTTTTTCGACAATTTTTCACCGTTCATCACTATATTTTTTTATGTTGTATCACCTTTTATGAAGTCTTCATCAAATTTTACCTTCATTCAACAATATTTTCGTTATTGTACCCCTTTGAACTGTTGTTTTACCCTAAAAGCGAGTGTATATCTAATTTGTTATAATTAAGAAAGAATGTAATGTATATTACAAATTTCCTTTCCTGGGAGTATGATTGTGTGTGCAGAATAATAAACTCTGGTAAGAAGCAGACTGTATCCACCATCAAGCAGGGTGTGTAAAGCGTGGTAATGAACTCTGGCATTGCACACATTGCAAGGTAGTTATGATATGTTTGAGCATAAATTAGTTGTTGTATATCATTCATGTTAGTCATTAAATGTTCACACTGAGAGATGCAAGGGGGGCGTCATCATATGAACCATTACGATTTTTATAATTATAATATACACTAAGCATGTATGTATTACAACGACCACATCAACTCTGTTAAGGACGGTAATGTTTGGAGGTAGATAGTGAACCGTTACATTAGAAGAGGAACATGGGTACATCCATGGAAACATCATTAGCGATATTACATCACATGTATGTCATCAAATTTAACTAAAATATTGCGTCCATAGTAAAAAATGCGAGGATTTTTCCTAAGAGGTTAAATTTTATGTCTAAGATGGCGAATATAATAAAATTTATGCGATTTTAGCTGAAGATGGGGTATTTTACACTAAAATCGTTGTTTTACACCTAAAGTGAGATTATTTGGGGAGTTAAACGGTCTTTTTTCATATAAAATTTTATGTTTTTTCTAAATGTGGCTATTTTTTGTCCTAAATGGAGTAATTTCTGTGTGAATGGCACTTTTTAGACTGGCCTATATGCTTCTTGATGTGATATTCCATTCATTGTGAAGCTATGCTTTCAAAGGGTTTGTGTCTGGTTGTGGGAAGTTTCCAAACTTTTCTGATGCATCGATTATAGTATAATAGTTGTGTGTTAGTGAGTTGATGGTGTTTGGATGGGAATAATAAATATGGGTAAGAGGTGAAGTGTATCACATCAAGCAAGGAGAGTACTGTTTGATAATTAACTCTATCATTTAAACACATTGCAAGACAGTTATAATATGTTAAGTCAAAATTAGTTGTTGTATATCGTTCAGGATTTTACATTAAACGATCACACTGAGAGACACGATGGACTCGTCAACATCAAGATCCATGCAATCATTATACTATTTTTCACTAATTTGTAATCACCATTTTTTTTTTTTTTTTATGATTTGAACGACTCTTATAATGTTTTTTGATAATTTTCATGGTACAAGGTTCATAATGTAAAGTAATTTTAATTATTTCAACAGTCTTTACACACAAATAAAGCAATATGTCTTAAATACACTCAACATAATACAAATTTTTACAAACAGAAGTAAACAACGGATTTACTTAGAAATTTTAATAAAACTTAAGAATCATATTATATATGAAATTGCTTGTTTTTTCAATCAATGATCCAAACTAGCAGGTTTAGAATTATATCAGACCTCGAGTAAAAACCCCAAATTATTTAATGTGTATATCTTTGCTACATTTTACCTCATATATGTGAATATACATATCTACAGATATTCATGTATATAGTCAGATATATATGTATATATGTAGATATATATACATATATAGTATATACATATATACATATATATGTAATATATAGATATATATGTAAATATATAGATATATATATGTAGATATATATATATGTATATATATATATATATATAGATATATATCTATATATA